>OMNZ01040147.1:0-10177 GCA_900303255.1 Lesueurigobius sanzi | reverse complement strand
AGCAACTTCCTGCTAACTTCCTCCGGTAACAACTGTTTCCTGTTCCTGTTTATTCCTATTAAGACTTGGCTGTGTCTGGTTGAAATAAATATTTAAACTGTACAGCTCTGAAAACATGCAGCTGTTGGGTAATGACTTCCAACTTAGTTGTGCTCATAAGTTTCCATCCCCTGACATTCTGCCAGGGGATGGAAACGTATGTATTTCATAGAATATGAATGATACACAAGAACCTTTTTATTTCACTCCTGGTTAGTGGTTCGGTCAGGCTATTTATTGGAAGAAGATAAAGAGTGCTGAAAAGAGAACGCTTTTCAACTAGAAACTAGCCAGATGTCAAAAGTTTACATATTGTGCATCTTGGAACAAACATCAGTTTGTCAGAGTCCTGTATTTCAGCTGAAGTGAGTTTTTCTTTACTCCTGAACAGTTTTCCTGGCAGTTGTTGAAGGTCATGTAAACGTTAGATCAGGGACATTTGACTAGTTTCTGTTTTGTTATGATTTCAAAAGAGTAAACTCTTTGGCAATAAATGGCTTCACAACCACTAACCATGAGAGGAAAAAAGGTTTTTGTGTCATCATTTATTCAAAAATGGCCAAAAGATTAAAAGGGTATGTAAACTTGAAAGGGTATGTAAACCTTTGGCCACAACTGTATCTAGGCTACATTTTTATGAGATTGAGGATAAGTAGTTAAATATAAAATACCCAATATAAAGACCGCTCTGTTGTCCATGAACCTTTCTGCCTCCCACTCACTGCGCATGTGTTGATAATTGCAGAAGATAACAGCAGTCACTCGTATTTCAGTAACTTTGGTCATGTCAATGTTTGTGGGGTGATGAGGGTGCATGTCTTGAGCCACCTGGATTTATTTGGGCCAAATAAGAGATTCCCAGGTCTGTGGTGGCCTGTCTCGTGTCCGCGCTGGGGCCTCAGAGCCCTGAACAGAAGGTGCCTCTTCAGAACTCACACCTGAGCTTCTCCCAGACGGGCCACAGTGACCTCCATCTCTCCATCCACTGCCTGCTCCTGCTCTATCTGTCTCACACTCGTCTCCCAGGCCATGGCCTGCCCTACTTTTACCTCTCTCACTTTGGACTGTTTGATGTCGACTGTGTTTTGGCCCTGTCCACAGATCATGTGTATGTTTGGAAATGACTCCTTTGCTTCAACTCGAACTCTGTTTATGAATATACATTTCACAAGGATATAGTTAATAGCGTCTAAAGAGAGAGGATCTCTTTAATGTATTAGCCAGCCAGGCTTATCACATTAAATTTGCTTTGCTATGAGAAAGCTATATTTCCATTCACTTCTACTACTGACTTTGTTCCTTTTTCAATGGATGTTTTTATCTTCTGAATCTCCCCAAACCATTTCCTAAAATGCCTTTATTCAACTAGGAAATGTGTGTTTACTTGTCTCTTGGCATCTTTTTTTTTATTTTGTCTTGAAGTGACAGGGTGTGAAGGAGGGAGGCATGTGCATTTCACAAGTCAAAAGCGCAAACAGTCACAGCATTCAGGATGAATTCTTTTTGGAGAAATCCACTTGGAAAAAAATAGGTTATTACTGTTATTGCCAGAGTAAAATGAATGAGGGTGTTGTAGGTTGTGTCAGAGGATCCTGATAAGCAATAATTTGAAAATTCTAATCCAAGTCACGGGTTATTTAATAAAACAGTCATTCAGTTCTTTTTCATTGTAAAGGAGCTCATTCCTAGCCACATTCACAGTTTGTGTAGGCTCTCTATCAGCTCCATTTCAAGATACAAGCAATGTCTATTGTTTTACAAGTACTTGCACAATCACAATTCTATACAATGCCAGAAAATGACATGAATGCCAATAACCTACTATTGTTACAAACTGGTAACTATTGTAAGATACAAGGTGGATTTAGTGGCTTTACAGCAGCAGAATTAGAAGATCACCTGGTCTCAGAAAGATCATGTATGTGACCTGTTTGCATGTTGTGAGGAGGCTGTTCTTGAAGATGGCAGTGCAATTAGTGGATTGCTTTGAGCCGGGCCGTCCCAGGGCAGTGGGAGGAAGAGGACTTGCACTAGGGAGGCTGTGAAGAAAAAGGCCGCCCAATCTCTACTCTTGATAGGGGTTATATTTTCTGTGACAACTGGACCAGAGTAATCAAAATGTGTTAATAATCCCTTCAAAGGGCTTGGCGGCACATCAGTGAGAAGCCTGAGTGAACGCCAATCCCTCCGCTGTAGACCCTGGTTCTGGCCAGCCCACCCTCGCCGACCCTCCATCACGTCTCTACCTCTTATCTGCCAACCCACGTTTCACTCTGTATTCAACTTTTGCATATCAAATCCTGCACGCCAAGGTAGCCGGCAGTTTTCTGTCTTGCATTGGGGTCCGAAGCGCAGAGGGGGGCTTTGTTCTAAGTTGGAGGAACCCCGCTGCTTCCCTCTAACCTCCCGGGATAGTCTCGGGTCAGACGGCATGGGTTCCAATAAGTTCTGGCTTTTGTTTGAGGATTACCCTAAAGGTCAAAGTTCGTAGAAATGGCCAGATGGGGTGTCTAACACTATATCTATACCTTCCATTCCTAAAAGGAGCTTGAGCACCAGGATCAATGGACTCGATCGATGGGTATAGTGCTGGCAAAAAAGTTTGATTGCATGCATATTGATTAGATAAGAAGCTGTAAGGCTATTGATCCGATGTTGGATGTTTTCTGCTTTCGTTCAGCTCATTTGTGCACATGTTTAGGGGCAGTACGTCAACACAACTTGAAAACCTGTATCAGTAATGACAACGTTTAGAAACCCATGGAAATGTTTTGTCCGATGCATGGACTAGGCCGAATGTTCAGTATGTTATTCAAGGAATCTGGCAAATGATTGTGTTCTTTAAGCTCTATCAGGATATAATGTCTCTGCTTGTTTCTGTGTTGTGCTAGGGCTGTATAGAGGTTGAAGGTTGTGCTCTAAATGAACTACAGTTTCTGAGCAACAGTGTGTAGAGAAGAAACTTCGAAGAGACTGAATATTTTAAATACCCAGCAAGCATATGATCAGTGGCCCAACTTTTACTGATGATTTTGAAAGCGGGCAGTGATTTTAAACATGTCTGCTCAGTTTCTCTTTACATATCTAAATGAAGTCTTTGCCAATTAGAGAAAGCATGTCTCATTGTGTAGTCAAGTCTGAGCGCATGTGTCAGGATCCATTTGAAGCTTTTAAAAATGCATGGACGGAGGTGAGGGACCCGAGCCCCGCCTGACCTTGGAGAGGTGCGTGAGGTGTCTCGGGAGAGGCCGTGTCCAGTGTGGGGCAGGAGCTGCTACCGAGCTTAATAATGGACTCCCGACATCAAAGAAGTGTAGCCAACGTCACTCATAGAACACTTGCACATAAAGTTTGTCCAGTTTCTTCCTCATCGTGCGCTCTCGGAAGCTGCACATATATTAAGTATTCGTATACATTTGCCGTGTCGATGCATGTTCACAGTAAGGCCTACACGGAGCGTCTCCCTGGGAAGGCTAACGTAGCTGCGAGCGCTAGAGGACTCATTGACTTTCTAATGATAAGTGGTCAGGCCCCCAGCCCGTGTTGGTACCACGGGTCGGTCCGAGCCGCTGCTGCTCGCCTCTGGCCACCGCCGCGTTCCTCCATCGACTAACCCCCAGCCGCCTCTCTCTTTGGCCTGCCGGCGCTGTGTCAAAACCCATTAGCACCGAGTTCCGCTACTGTAGACGAGGATCACTTTCGGTTTACTCGTCTTTATGTGCGCAAGTCTCCCGTCTCTCTCTTCCCCCTGTTGCTGGCCCTCCTCATCCTCCTCCGCTGTGTGAAAATGAAGAGAGAATCACACGGAAGAAGTAGTAACCTTTGACTGGAGTCGTTCCTGTTGTGGTATGTATGGTGCCGTATTGATCTACATTGGCTTTAGGAACTATAGAGAAGAAGAGTCAGCGCAGAGTTGCCGCTGCTTTTAAGTCCCACACATTTTTCTGGGGAAAGACAAAGAAGTTTCAGAAGCGCATTGACCTCTCGGGTCCCATAAGCTATGGAGATGTGTAGTGTATTTAGTATGTATATATGAAGCTCTAACTTCAGAGTTCTCCGTATTACTATCTACTGGTGCAGTTATCTGATGCTTTGGAGTGTTGGTCTTTTCTTTGCTGCATGGAAAACAAAGTGGGGAATTCAAATAATCTATCTTGTTTCAGATGCTTCAGTCAATATGAGGCTCCTGGTGGTAGCCGACCATTTTGTACACTTCCATCCTTTTAAGAATATCACAATCTCACAGCTTTTCCTCAATGAATTCAGTGATGTTTCTGAATTCAGGTTCCTGTTTTTTGTTCTTGTTTGATTGTTCAAAATAACTTGATAATGTTTTAATTTGTGCTAGCTGTCAAATGCTTACCAATTAGTGAAAATGACCAAATCCTTGATTATTATTTAGTTGGAGACATGCGCTCAATCGGAGATAGTCAAACTTCTTCATTCCACAAATATAAGCCATGATTTGAATTATAATAGATGTTTACTCACAAACACAGCGCTCCGTGAGACAGCATCCTTCTAACCCAGCACTTCCACTTCTGATAAGCTCAATCTCCCAAGAGAGACGCGCCTGTCAAAGACTTTGTCCAAACAATGAGAAATATGCGGAAAAATGTGATAAAACTCAAATACCTCTCCATCACCGCTCATCAATCCAGCCAGTCAGGTTCATTATTTATTTATGAAACTTCGAGTGTGATATTTGAATAATACAAGTGGGGAGGGGGGAGGGGGGGGGGGTCCTGCCCCCCCTTAAAAAAATAAAAAAACAACAACAAAATGACAACCACACCAAAAGCACCGGAGGGCACGTTTCGGCACGTCCCATCAGTGTCATCCTGCCTCTCGCGCTCTGCCCCTGTGACTCTCTCTCTCTCTCTCTGCCTCTCTCTCTCTGTCTCTGTCTCTCTCTCTCTATCTGTCTCTCTCTCTCCGCAGGTAGCCACACGCGCATTAGCACTTAGCATATACCTTTGTGATCCATACATGCATACAGCAAAATGGGCGTGTTGCCTCTCTCTAAAGTGGTGGCAGTAGTTTCGCTCATAGACAAATATAGACTTATAGTGAGAGGGTCTGCGCACCACGCCCTCGGGCCCCGGAGACGCTGTGATGGATGGATTCTGTCTACTGTGATCTCCACTTGTCAGACACTTGTCACACACACAAAAAAACACACAAAAAACGCAACAGCAACACAGTGGGAGGGATGCGCCACACGCCAGAGGGACATAGGTGGGATTGTAGACTGTGGCGCATCAGGTGTACAGCTTATTACTCAATCACGAACTGTGGCGTATTTTAAAGTGATAACCATTTTAATCAGACTTAAGTGGTTATTAAAATAGTTTCCTACTAAAATATGAGATAAGATCATCTTCATTGTCTTGTCTTGTTCAGTACAGGCCTTTCCCAAAAATTGACAGCTGATAATTAGTTTTGTTTGCTCCGAGATCAATGCTTCAATCAACAGAATCCTGTCTGGAAACACTAGTTTGATAGAATATCCCATAATTGCAATTTTTTTCGTAATACGTTGAAATTTATTATTTTGTTTTCGTTGTTGTTTGTCATGACGGGTTGAAGATGTGTCTGGAAGTAACGCTAAAACTTTTGTAGGTATTTTTCCAACTTCTGATAAGATTCTTTTACTCAGAGAAGTAGGTGCCTGACTTTTCAATTTTTAATGTAATTTCACCAACTTTTTATTTAAACATTTTAGCCCTTCGCTTCGGAAACTGACTGAGACTGCGGCTGACCTGGTTTTCCGAAGCCTCCGCGTCGTTAATATCCACTTGATCTCCCCTCGTATCCCGGGACTGCCATCTTTCACACTACAACAACTGTGTTCAAACGCGGCACCACTCCCCAGTCACCGTCCCCGCAACTTCAAGTAACTCTCGGGCGCCGAATGTCACCGCCACAAAGCACAAAGGCCGCCTGCTTGTCCTACAACCGCCTCACCTCACCAAAACCAGACCGCGGCGCAAAAAAAAGGAAAAAAAAAAAACTCTGGAGAACCTGCCTTTTGTTTACTATCCTCAGAGGCGCGCGTGTGACGGCCCGGCGCCGGTAAGGGATTGTGACAGAGGTGATGTCTAAATTAATCATTCATGCTCTTTTCACATGGGCTACAGTAACAGGACTGAAATATTAATGGCAATGGGCAGAATAAATTTGATTCCCCCTTTTCTCTGTGATTATAATCCACCGGCGCACTCCCGTACACACACATGTATATTTATGCCCCCGAGATAAGGTTCGGGGTCACTAGCAGGAGTTTGTCTGCGCTCATAGACGCACACACACACTGCCTCCCTCTTGCCACTTGCTCTTGTGTACCACCTCATTGTTTTGGAATATGTACATATTTTTCACGTGCGCAGGGCGAGTGGATATACATTATACATTATATGATCGCGCCGTCCAGGTATGATATGAATAGCGCGCGGATGCTAGCCAGGATTTTTTGTTTGTTTGTTATTTTAATTAGCTGGGCTTTTTTTTTCTTCTTCTTCTTTTTTGCTATGGGGAGCGTGACCTCAGAAGACTGTAGAAGGATGTGTTCTGGTTGAAATTCAGACTTGAAGTTATCTGACTTGCAAACTGCGACGGGACAGTGCTGGGGTCAGAGCATCTTTGAATTCATTTTTGGAGGATTTTTGTAAACAAGGTCTAAACAAAACTGATTGTACATCGTAATTTATCTCTTATCTGAGGTTTGGTCAGGCTTGTTTAATAAGAAGTTGATTTTCCATTGGTTTGCTTTCCCCCTTTTCTCTCCGCTACTTCCAGATTAAACAGATGAACAGGTTTTGATCAGGACATTTGTTGGGTGCTCCTCAAAATACAGTGCACTGCATTTTATTCAACTATAAAGTGTACTGTATGTAGTTTAAAGCGTAGTTTCCGATACCATTTTTATCCAATCCAGTTCTTGGGCTCAGAGTAATCGCTGATACCAAATACCAGGGAATCTGGTACACAGACGCAAAACCGCAGAACACATTCTCATCATGCATTGATACCCCTTCAAGTTTACATACCCTTTTATTCTTTTGGCCATTCAGTAGCCATTTATTGTCAAAATATTACTCTTTTATGTCAAACCAGAAACTACTCAAATGTCCCTGATCTAACGTTTACATGACCTTCAACAACTGCCAGGAGAATTGTTCAGGAGCAAAGAAAAACTAGCCTGGCCTTAGCTATCCGTAAACTCCGGTAAATTTTTATTTCCCTACATGTACGTCTGGGTCTGCTCTCAGTGGCTGCGTTAACATCGGTTGAATTGAGTCGGACCATTCAGCGAGCGGGGGAGGCGGGTGTTGTAGGTGACGTCAGGCATATGCAGGAAATGATAATACGGATGGCAAAGGCCAGGCTAGTGATTGGGTAAAATCAGATCCAATCGTTTCAAACTTTAAAAGGAGTTGACTCCTCCCACCTCAAAACGGAGATCAATTGCGTAGGGCCAGACCCTCTGTACGAAATGAGTACGAGGGTATGGTAGGACCAGGCTAAAGAAAAACTCACTTTAGCTGAAATACAGGACTCTGACAAAATTGGACTCTCTGAAAAAATGTTTCGCAATATGTAAACTTTTGATCAGGGACATTTGGCTAGTTTCTCTAGTTGAAAAGCGTAAACAAACAGATTTTTTGACTACAAATGACTTAATATATGTGAAATAAAGATTTTTGTGTGATCATTCATATTCTTTGACATTCTGCCAGGGTATGTAAACTTTTGAGCACAACTGCAGTTTTCCTGTCTGCAGTACACGGCGTAGCTCTAGCAGGCCCTTTTTACATAAACACTTTCAGGGATTTGTTTCCAGAACTGGTCCAGAACCACATTTTGGAAACCGCTCAACTATTTCTGTTCATTTTAAACCTGTGCAAGACCTTTGCATAGAACTGAATGTAAATGTGTGCTTTGTTTGTGGTTATTATTTCACACTGAACTTTTGTTGCTTAAGATTTATGCCCTGGTTTGCATGTAAATGGTGCGGCTAAGCTTCTCACAGACAGCGAAATGAAATCTACAATGATGCATAATTTATAGCTTATCAAAAAAGTTTGCTCTAACTTTAAAGCGGCCATTCTCAGCCACTCCACGCTCCTCTCCGACCCATCGCATGACCTAGTTTTTGTTGTGGCCGCTCGTCAGAACGGTGAAGGTTGTCTGTCAGAAAATGCCTTGTGACTTTGTTTTGCCGCTGCAGACATCATTGCCGTAAGCCTCACTTAGAGCAACAGAACCTGGTGTTGGTGCGCCGATAACTATCAACTGTTTATGTCTCGGCGTGTCACTGGGGATCTGTGTCTTCCTCTGTCACCTTCCTGGATGGCACCGCGCCTCTGTTCACCCCTCTGTTTCCTCTACTGTAATGAGGAATACGCAATGAGCCAACGAGATCCAAACCTAAGTTGTTTTGCAAAAAAAAAAAATGGGGGGGAAAAAGAAGACGAATCCCATTCCAAGTTTTGCACCCTGACTTTAAAATGTAAACATTACAATATCTCTGAGTGAAAAGATGCTTGTTAAGTCAAAGTTTAGAAGGGCAGCAGTTGTGGCAAGACTTTTCCCCTGTCGACTATCTTTCATCATTGCTTGGTTTCGATGGATATTCATTGTGCAATTAAATAAGTTATGGGGTAATAGTGCCTTCTGTTATCTGCTCACAGGAGAGGAGCACCTGTAAAACTAGTCTGTCAGCTGAGCAAATTCGCCTCATTTACAGTCATCACTTGAGCCAGTGGCAATGGCAGAGTAAGTTTGACGCCCGTCTAGCAGTTTGTCCTGGCGTTTCAATTGGATAAGTTATCTTAATTCAAACCTTGCATGGCTTTTTGTTTGTGAGCAACCCATTTTGAGTTTTTGCTTCATATTCACGTGTAGGCGTTCTTCTGCCGCACCATATGGGCCATGGGTGGAGAACTTTTAAGAAACAGACCACTTCAATTCAAACTTGAGGGTTTGTAAGGTTTTTTTCCCAGTACTTTTGAATCTCCAACTTAATGTAATGATTCACTTATTGGAACTCCATACACACTGCTCGCTGAACAAGTGGTTTGTTTACTTTTAATAGTGGCTGTTGCAATGGGGAAAAAAACATTATGAACTGCGTACACTGATTTTGCTCAAAATTGGAGATTTATTGGTCTTGTGGTGTGTTGCAAGACGAAACTGAATGCCCATTGTTTATGTAAATTTCATCATCACTTTTTCAAGAGGTCCTTATTATGATGCTAAAACAACCAGGAATCAGTCATAAACAAATGGATATTCTTTATTTTAAGACATTTGCCTTGATAGATGAAGCTGTTGCCCATTTAGTATCCTGTGCTTTTTCATTCTCGAGCCACATCTTTTTATGATATTGCAGGGTTTCTGCACTGTATTAAAAAGCCATTTTCATTAGTCATTAAATTAATTGTGTCAAAAATAAGGCCTTAAATATCATTAAAAAGCATTAAATAGAATTCAAACTGGCTTTAAATCAAAAGTTTCTGGAAGATAATGACATTGTTCAACTACTTTTACTGCAGAAGTTTGGCAAAAATCCCAAAATAGAGTCTAGACTGCTGTTTGGGAGGAAATTATACAGTATTTCTGTTCAAAAGTTGTCAGTTGTATCAAAATTTGCACCAATTTGTGGCGCTTCTGGCAGAAAAAACGAAATAACCATAAACCATCAAATATTCACAGAACAACAAATTTACAATAAAGCAATACAAAAAGCACGCAATAATTACTTCTCAAATCTGATCAATAACCATAAAAATGACCCCAAAATTTTTAACTATTGATAATTTATTTAACTTAGATTTTAACAAACCTGTTTTCAAAGCCACGGACTCCCTGTGTGAGGAGTTTGCAGACCACTTCAGAGGGAAGATAGACACTATCAGATGTAATATTTTATCCTCTCATAGTAACATGGTTTTAAATACATCTGAGTGTCTGTCTTTGCCAGAGGAAACACTGAGCAGTTTCGTCCTGGTTAATGCTGAGAGTCTTGATAAAGTTTTCTCCTCAGTGAGGCCCACCACATGCCTTTTAGATCCCATCCCAACCCTGTTTTTTAAATCATTTTATGGACACTTTAGAGATGAGCTTTTAAACATGA
>OMNZ01040142.1:3834-14251 GCA_900303255.1 Lesueurigobius sanzi | reverse complement strand
ATTCCTGTATTGGTACAGAACACATACTTTGTTGGGTGTGTTTCAAAAACACTATTTTCAAGTAAATCATGTGCCATATACAGGGTGTCCATAAAGTCACTTTACAATTTTAAAAATGTATTACAAAGGTAGTTGATATGATATCTTTACCAGGTTTGTTATATTGTAATCAGTGGTTGTCAAAGTATTTATTTAATACACCTCTATTACCACCATTTACAGAATTTACTTTGTGTTTTTTTTTTTTTTTTTGACTGTTCAAATTTAACAGTTCAAAACATAAATTGGTTCAACAAAAATCTGGTGTATAAAACAAGCTTTGATTGTAAAAAACACAAATAAACTTTCATACACCTCCACCTACATTTTCTATATCACCATTTGTTTCTCTCTTTTGCAGAATATATTTGAGCCACAGCACAAATTGAAACAACTTGAAAACACAAAGGGCTGCTGCTCCTTTATGCCACATCCGCTGCTGTCTGGGTCACGTCTTGGGAAATCACAGGAGGGCGTAGAGCGACAGGAGGCCGAGCCGTGGCCAATGAGCAGAAAATCCACTCATTAATAGAATATGCAGATGAAATCCTAACATCTGCATCAGGCTTTTACGCTGTTAACACTGGATTGGTCCTGGTCCCTGGTATTAACCCCACTGATTGAGACGTTATCTGTCATCTCTTTGTGTATTAAAGATATGGATATTTTTCAATTGTGCAGAGTAGACTTTAGGCCATTTCAACACTGAATGCTAATGACATGTGAGTTCCTTAGCAGCTGACCTCGTGGACAACAGCGTGTTCACAATGACTTGTAAGAAGATAATTTCACCTTGATTTGAGCAGTTAAAATGAGATTATTACACTTTAGAATTTGAAAATGCATTTAATTTTACAAAATGTTATTCCATTGGGAGACCTTTTCACCCAAATTAAGCTCATTGGACAGAAAAAGTGCAACGTATAATGGTGAGTTTGAGCTAGGGGTGGGCGATATTAAATGAATATCTCGATACAAGGGGACTTTCTCGGCAACAGTGTTTAAGAAATATTTTTTGCAAACCATCAAAAATAATGTAAAATGTGCTGATATGTATTAATGTAGATCACCATGTGACATGTCGTCAAAAAGATAATTGTCTTGAATAAACTGCAGAAAAAATGATTATGCCTTTTTCAGAGATTACACATCAAGTACTGTATATTTCATTTAAACATTTTTGCAGCCATTTTTGCAGCTTTCTGGCAATTTCTTAACTTTGAATATGTACTTATTGTAAATGTACATATCTTCCAAACAACAATTTCAAGTTTATCTTGACGATAAATTGCCCACCTCATCCCACGTCATCTGGACTGGGTTGCTTTTGAATTAAAAAGGCTTCCAGTGAGGAGTTAGACCTCCCATTAGCCCCCCTGCAGTTCTGTTGTTATCTTCGATGATATCCGACACATGCGTTGATAGGTTGCAGAAAGTTTAAACAGAGATCTATTATAATGTCCAGATACAGATTATTCTTTTGTTTAAAAATCATTGTAGAACCATTTTCAGCTGTACCATTCCCCAGGCGACAGTGGCGCAAGTTGTAGAGTGGGCCGTCTTGTAACCGGAGGGTTAGCGGTTCGATTCCCACAGGTTCACACTGCCGTAGTGTCCTTCGGCAAGACACTTCACCCACCACCTCGCCTCCAGTGTCTGCGTGTATGGATGAGTGTGAATGGGTGAGTGGCTCCTTGATGTAAAGCGCTTTGAGTGCCTTAAACAGTTATCAAAGCGCTATATGACCATTTACCCAGTAGGTCCCATAAAAGATCACCTTAAGTTCACCATGAGGATAATTCTGCATCTTCAGTGTCCTAAATGAAGCCTGAAGATTTGTGTATAACCTTTGGAATCTCAAAAGGCAATGCATAAAACAAATATCTTTGTTGTAGTTATAAATATCACTTGTAAGCACAAGTGTAAGCATAACGAGACCTTTAACACTTCTGTTCAGCAATGCAAAATTCTGTTTTCCCAGTTATGTAGTTTGTGCTTTGTAACCTCCATCAAGCAAATGTTTTGCTCCATATAGGATTTTGCTGTGGTGTTTTGAGAGGTAGCATCTTGGAGGGTAGGACAGATATGGATGAGCCAGACAAATGCTTCCTGGATCCTTTTGAAAGTGGAGTGAATATCATTTCATGTCCTGAAAAAAATGACTTGTGTGCCTCCTGAGGGATGGAAATGGAACACATGCTGGTGCCAAAAGTGATGTGCCTGGGCCAAATCCGAACCACAGACTCTTGGCCTCAAAGGGCTTATTCTGGGTCAACAACCACTATTAATGCAAAGCCCAAATCCTTCAGCCAAACCTGCCCACAACACTTAACAAGCACATTTTTGCAGGTTTCTTAATCATTCCCCCTTTCCCTATTAAAAACAACATGAAATCCATATACTCAAACGTGGGGTTTATTAAAAAATGCTTACAGAAATGCAATTGATTAAACAATGTATTTAGCTTAAATTTTCTGTAGACAATATAAAATTAGCACCATTATTTGGCAGACAAACATGCAGCTTTGGTCAGAAAAAAAAATCCCTTAAAAAAACCCTTAAAAATATAACTTTATATGTACAAAATATTCAGAAATATCAGCGTGGATTCTTCATATACAAAAGATAGCTCTGTATCCATCACGATAATGGTGTTTGTAATTATAACATGTCCCGGAGCAGTGACAGAAACAGACCAGGAATAGGTGGAACAGGCCGCAATGGTTTAGCGCCTGGTGATGATTTTGTGATAAAGTCCAACTAAATATAGATACAGTGTCAAGGCTGAAAGGTATAGTCAGTTACCAGGCGTCAAACTAGTAAATGCTTAAATCCACTGTCTCATTATTCACCTACATTCCATTTCAGCAGCTTTGGCATAAAAATATTGTTTAAAAATTCAATATTGTCTATTACTGCATAGGACAAAGATTAAGCTTAATGATTCTCAGTCCAAGTGATTAGTTCAATCTTCAACCAGTGTACTCTTTAGGCACCTGAACGTTGATATTTTTTTGTTTTATACAGTGAAATGATGTCTCAGTAAGGAATAGACCAGGGTAACAAAAATCATAATGTTGCTTAGATTTGTGACTGAATAAACTGTCAAGAGTTACCAAGAACGCCAAAACAGCATGTCCTACTCAAAAGCACAGTAATTAAAGGATATTAAAAGATTGATCTGTTTAAATTAGGTCTTTACATGGCCCTTTATCCGCTAATTTGGCCCTCCGTTGCCTAGTTTGGCCCTTCATGGAAAAAAATTTGGGATCCCCTGGATTAGACGGTTGGTCTAAAATACTAGCGTGAATTTGACCTGGAGCGCCCCTCACAGGCAGCTGTGGGAATCATTCAGTTAAAAAAAAAAAACACTCCCTTTCATCCGACAACGAGGCTAGTGACTCTGTGGGGGCTAGGTGTACACACTTTGAGCACAGAACGGCTCAGAACTGGAGGACAGTTTGGGGTTTAAAACAATTACACAATTGTACCCAGGAAGTACAGAACGAACCAGTGAACTGTTGAAGAAGTCAACCAGGAAGAAACAACTAAGGTGAACAGGATTAACTTAAAACTGTGTGGATAAAGTGCAGACTCCAGGTCTGTCCTTGACATGGGGACGTTAAAACATGCCTTACAGCTCAAACACGTAAATTATACATGATATGTCTCCTTTGAAAATTAGGTTAAAGGAGTGAAGGATTTTGCCTATTTATTTATTTAGTAAAAGTCAGGGCTCTCAAGTTTAGATCAATGCTGGGTGAGGGTGGGTTAGATCAACCATGGGTGGAGAGAAAGTGGTGCTGCGCATGATCTTCTCCCATGACCTGAGGCAGTCATTAGACCTCATGCAAATAAAATCTCCTGCTGTATGCATAATACATGTATGAAGTGATTCAGGTGAAGTGAGTGTCACATGGCCAATGCGAGACTAGAGCTGGGGGGACTACAGGATTCTAAATCTTTTGAGATGTAAAAACATGGTACCAAAGTGCACAAACCACACACTTGAGGAAACACATATATATGGAAGATTTTTTGTGTTGTCGTTTGTGAATTTTAAATGTCTTTGAATTTTATGGTTTGAACTGAAAAACTTATAAAAACTATTATTTTTCAAGCCCTTAAATAAAGTGTAAAATTCAAAGTAAAAAAAAAATCAAATGGAAAAATTTGCCCTTACAATATTTAATGTAAAAAAAAAAAATCAAGCTCTTAAATTCAACAAAATGTGCAGGGAAAGATTCACAGTAAAGTTCCTGGACATCAAGGCCTGAGCAATCGATCTGAAGTGAGTAAAAACCAGTCAAAATGTTCAGATTTGATTCGCTAAAGCCTGAACTCCGCCTTCCTCATTTGTTAATCCCACCCACAAAAGACATCGGCCAATAGGAAACATCTTTTGTCTCTCCTTCTCAGTCTCCAGGATCGATTGCTCAGGTCTGGATGTCCAGGAACTTTATTGTGAATTTTGTCACTGCGAATTTCACACTCTGAATTTCTTCTGTTGAATTTAACCCTTTAACCGCCAAGGGTTAGGGTTAAGTAACACAAACAAAATAACATTGGTGCATTTTGGCAACTTTCACGGTTAAAGGGTTAAAACCTTGAATTTTTTTTTACATTGAATATTTTAAGGGAAATTTTTTTCTATTATAAATATATAATAAAGTGAATATTGATCTGGTGAATTTTTTGTTTTGAATGTAAAACACTGTACTGGAAAGTTTGTGACTGAAGAAAATTCAAACAAAAAGGCCCTATAGATGCAAAAACATATTAAAAGTGCCAAAAAAGGGAAAATGCCACGTCTGAGGCTGTTAAGTTGCATGTCCTTTATTAAAGTGGCGTGTTTCAACCACAAAGGGTCTTCATCAAGGCATGTAAATTTCATGTTTTTTCAGTGTTCACAAAAATTCACAGAGTAAAATTCAAAGACATTTAAAATTCACAATGTGATGACATAAATAATCTTCCATACACAGACACAAACATGAGGAGTCCCACGACAAATCATTGCATGCAAGGAAGTTTTATTGGGCCACGCCTCCCCAAACTCAGGTAGGTTCAAAATCTGGCTAAAACTGACCAGCTTTAGTGATCGTTCGTGACTGAATCCGCTCTTTTGAACATCTTTTTAACATGAACGATTTGAAAAGGATCTCAAAATGATGTTTTCTGTCTGTTACATTATGTATGTAACATACCAAAACAGCACATGAGCAGAGCAGAAACCACAAGGGGAAGGTTTTTGTACGAAACATGACTTGACAAAGCAGTTGTAACCTCGCAGGAAGATTTTTTGTCAAAACGTGTACCTCTGGATATGGCTATCATTAAAGAGCCATATCCAGCTTATCACTGGAGAGACTTGAGAGCTCTGGGGAAAGTATTTTTTTGCCTTCTGCGACACCAAAAGTGAACACTGTAGTTGTATATTTGAACACAAAGGTTGCATTCTGTTAGTCAGCCGAGAGAAGGATGTGTGAATGACAGCATAAATCCACATGTGCAATTTCAACAAAGCAATATCAACACTCTTTAGTTTGTTTAAAAAGTAACAATAAATTAAAAATACCATTTGCTTTTGACACTATTAAACATCATCTTGCTCTTCTAATCGGACTTGGACCTGCGAAACAAATCAATGGAGAATGAGCGTCTTCAACAACAGTCTGTTCTATTGCTGTATTCTCTAGCATTGCTTCTCTCTGAACTCAAAGCTCTTTCTCCACTCCCTACCGTCTGACAAACTCACAACGCCCTTTTATTACCTTTCACGAAACAGGCTTCCTCGCAGTCCTCCGGTTGCAGGAAGCGGTTTTCGTTGCCCTCACAGCCGCTGTAGATGAAAGGTCTGCAGGCCTGGACCGCGCTGTTGAAGTACCAGCGCATAGTGTAGCGGCCACAGCTGCCTTCCTCCATCGGCAGCAGACAGCGCTCCTCTGGGTCTGGGCGGACGAGAGGGCCACAATCATTCAACAGCAAAACACAATTAAGGCCAGACACGAGTACTGGTACAAGTACTGATTTCCCCAGCCATCTTTCCCACATGTATCCATTCACAAAAATTGACTTTAGTCTACGTGACCCATGTAATGTGACCAATAACATGCTGCAATCCATATATGGTCATTTCCTGTCTGGGAGAAGCCGGAAGCGAGAGAGGGCAGACGTATAGTGGCCTGCGCAGACATTTTTTACAGATTAAAGGCACGATTTTATTATTAATTACAGCCAAAGAAACGAGTAAGTAAAGTGAGTAAATTAAATTGATTGTTGTGGTCCAAACATTCCTATCTTTCCTAACATAGTATTTCTAAAATCCCTCTACGTACTAATGTACGAAATCCCCTCAAAATCTTTATAACTAATAATATATCAGTGAGATTAGTCGTTAGCTGGACTGGATGTCATTTGATTTAAAGGCCCTGTACCTGATATATTTCCAGGTAGTGGAATGAAATTTGTTTTGTCTTTTAGTAAATAGTAGAAGAAGAGTTTTATTTATATAGCGCCTTTCACAGACAGAGTCACAAAGCGCTTTACGTGATTTGATTAACATTCACTCCAGTGGTAACCAGCTGCCCCTTGGGGCAGACCGACAGAGGTGTGGCTGCACACATCATGCGCCAACGGACCCTCCGATCACCACATTCACACATCATTCATCCTTGCCTATTGTACATGTTTTTGGTGGTAGGGGAAACCGGAGCACCCGGAGGAAACCTACGCAGACATGGGGAGAACATGCAAACTCCACACAGAAAGTACTGGCCCGGGATCGAACCCGGGACCTTCTAGCTGTGAATCGCAAGCGCTAACCACTGCGCTACCGTAGTAAAAGAAGACATTTGTGAAAAGGAAATTTCTTAACGAGAGATTGACCAAAAATCCAGAGACCCACAATACTATTGTGATGTACTCAGATGTACTCGATCATAATATGGCCTGACCATTATGGATTTTTGCGGTCTGATACCAATAGGAAGGGGGTTGGAACGGCTGATAGCCGATATATAGGCCCATATCATTACTGATTAAATTCAATAGCCATCTTTTTTGATCTGTCAAACAGTCTACAGTTATAGCAGAGCTTTCAATCATAGAAATAAACTTTTCACTTTTGCAAAATAATTTGTTATTGGCTAATTTATTTGAAATAGTTTTATGATTTCAGCCACTTCTTTAGCTTTAAATGAAGTTGGTCATAGCTTTAAGCATGTTTTTAGTCAATCTTGTCTGTCATTGTCAAGAACTCTATATAATCACAGGTGCACAAGAAACTGGTCCACAAAATATTCACTCTACACATATTAGGGATTTTTTACAGGCTGTAAATAGAACTGAATGAATTTCAGTTAATTTAGTCAGTAACATAAGCTTTCAAACAAGGTATAACATGGCCAGTTTTATACTGGCTACATTTTGGCAGATTAGCAATATTCCTCTTATTGCCTATATATTTCATTGAAGGACATTAAATGTCCTTCAATGAAAATATTTAGATTTTCCACAGGCACCTGAAAAAAGGCAATGTTTCAAACGTAATAGATTTTTTCTGGCCTCTGACATGACAGAGACTGGACGGACAGCTCTTGAAATACTTTTTATGGGAACAATATTGTACCTTTCCCCTTGGCCATACGCCTGATCCTGACAGCTTTGGGCTTGACTCCTTTCACTGACGTGTCTGGCTTCTGATCACTGACGTCCTTCTGAACCACAACCGCTTTGGACGATTTGTCAATCTTTTTCTCTGACGCTTCTTTGACAGCAGCATCTGTCACGCACAGAGTAAGTATTAGAGGCACACACAGAGGTACAGGCCAGTAGAAACACAGATGTCTCACGATCTGGAAATTGAACACGGGACCTTCTTGCTGTGAACTGGAAATGCTAGAACATAGTCAGATATTTGTTGAATGAACTATTATTATTACTAGTCTATAAAGAGCAGCTGGATTCTTGTGAGATTTGTGAATGTTGGATTCAATTTTATACATGTGGTTCTGACCAAAAATGTTGTGTTCCTATGGGATGGTACTGAATGTTTTAGGTTTGACGACAAAACAACTCTTATTTTGTAATACTGTATTATTATGAACTTACTATTGCTCATATTGTACGCAAATTCTGCAATGCTATATAAACAACTAGCCACGATATACCTCATAATAGAGGAAGGAATAACTCTTTATAGGGAAAGTTACCATTTTTGATCACTTCCCGACACTTTATATATAGAGGGGAGCAACGAAAAGGTTAACACCCCGTTTTCGGTGACACCAGAGGCTGCGTCCATTGAGGTGAATAGGGAAACATCGACTGAGATCTTCACATCTTTGTCTGAAAAATAACATTTTATGCATTTTATATATTTGTCTAATATAAAAGAGATTATTTGCTGGAGAAGATTCGCAGAGAGGACAGTTAATGTTTTAAAGTGGGCTAAAGTTAGAAGGAAGTTAGCATGTTCGGATTTCAATATAAAGTGTTTAGCTGTTCATAGGTCAAAAACAAAGTAATATTGAAATATAAGAAGCTGCAAAATTACTCCCAGTTAAATGAATTTGATCAAATTTGATCAAATTAAGTAACTATGACAAAGCACTTTATATTGAAGTCCGAACATGCTAACTTTAGCCCACTTTAAAACATTAACTGTCCTCTTTGTGAATCTTCTACAGCAAAAAAATCTCTTCATTTGCTTCTCTTTTGTATTAGACAAATATATAAAACGCATAAAATGTTATTTTTCAGACATAAATGTGAAGATCTCAGTCAGTGTTTCCCCATTCTTTTCAATGGACACAGCCTCTGGTTTTCACCGAAACTCAGCCAATCAGAAGGGATCACCCTACATCCAAAAAGTCATGATGTCCAAAAAGGAGCTAGTCTGGCTAAATTCACCTTACATTTCCGTACATAACATCAAAATTAACATGGGAAGTTGCTGAAACTCACACATTTTATTGGTGAATAATTGTGCTCAGTGATGATGTATGTGTTGTTTTTGGTAGTGTTCTTTAAAAGGGTATGTAAACTTAAAAGGGTATGTAAACTTTTGCGCATAACTGTATATCGATATCATCTTGATGATATATTGGCCACCTCTTCTTCACAAAGTCTTTTTGCCGCATTGTTTTAACCAATTTCACAACAGTCATTTTGAAGCATTTGCTCTCACTGCCAGAGACACTTTAAACTTTGAAGACGACATTTACAGTCCTCAGACACTGATGGGAGCCTGCTGGCGGGTAGAGCGTGTGTGGGAAGGTGTCGCGTGCTGCACAGAGCCCTGAGTGTTTCTGAGTGTTTTCAAAGTGCGTTGCTCAGCGGGACTCGTACCCTCCGTCCCGTTGGCAGATGGGCCGAAGTAGAGCAGCTCGTCCATGGGGTCGTCGTACGCCTCGATGGAGTAAATGTGCTCGTAGTCCGGATCGTTTGTGTTCATCACCACACGCAGCTCTCGGCCTGCGGGACAGAGGGACAGTGGTACTATGCGGTAAGTAACGCCAGTCCGTTTAAACAGGCGCGTGACCAGCCGAGACCGAGAGTCACCTTTTCGGTTACACAGAAGTACTCCAATTTCTTACTTAAAGGGACTCTACGGAAGTTAAAATTTAAAAAATATATTTTCCACCCCCTACATGCTCCAGCAATGTCCCGCGCTGTACTGTGAGCCCACACCTATCCCACTCAATTGCCGCTATAAGCCTGCACCGTCACTCTAAAGTTGCGTGTTCGGGCCGAGGCAGCAGTCATTCACCAGCTTAACATGGAGACTGCAATTACGCAGAATTACGTAAGAATTTCACACAGGTTTTTGTTTTTTTCTATTGAAAGATTTGTGTAGGTTCTCAGTCGTACAGGAGTTGTCCATCGTAGGCAGAAATTCTTCAGTCTTCATCTGTACTCTGTAGTTGAACAGAGTACAGATCAAGACTGAAGAATTTCTGCCTAATATTGAAAGAGTTAAATGTGTGATATTTGTATGAAGAATTGCGCTATTGTATCAGGTCTTAACCAGACCAGCTACCCAGGTCTAAACCAGGACTAAACCAGGTCAAACAAAGACTAAATGAGCCGCTGGTGTTATAGGTTTTAAAATTGTAATGTTTTTCAGTAAAAAAATGTAGTGGAGTAGAATGTACAGTAGGGCTGAACGCTTTATCACATTTGCGATTTTACCGTGATATTACACAACGTGATTTGCAAATCGCAGAGGTATGCGATATTTAAGGGAAAAAAAAAAAAAAAAAGTCTCAAGCCCATTCCTGTCAGGAGTTATGAAATTTTAAAGAAATAATTAAAATGCTCTGTCCAGAATAGGGGGCAGTCAAGATTTTTTTTAAAGGAAGAAATTCCACACTGT
>OMNZ01040127.1:0-15209 GCA_900303255.1 Lesueurigobius sanzi | reverse complement strand
GCTTCCAAAATTAGAACTCGATTCTAATTTAGCTGAAGTGGCGCGTAGATACGCGCGTCCAGCGCACGTAAAACACGGCTAGTGCAGATTGCCAGATGCTTAAAATAGAAAGCTATGTGGCGCGCATGTTGCTCAGCTGCGCTTACGAGCTGTAACGCCTCTGGTATAAATCGGGGTGATTCTAATTTCCGCCTGAAAAAAAAAAACACAGAAATTTTCCTGCAAAAAGGCCTTTTTCCTCCCTGTGGTGTAGCAAATAACAGAAAATGGATAATCCCACATCAGCTGTCACTAATTTGCAACTTATTTTGCTGCATAAAACACGTAGATCAGTAACTGATCTGTATCTGAAAGTGAAGAGCCATTATTGGGGACTATAGACCTTTCTCAGCTGACATCATCGGCTAGCGGAACTTATGTTGCAACAATGGGTTGCTACAAGAAATTCAAATCAAAACATTGTATATCTCTATACTCTGACCATTGGTGGGCAGCAAAAGTCACATGACGGGTCCTGAGCTCCGACAAACGAGCATTTGTTCAGATATCGTTGTCTGACCTGACCACTCAAGTGCTGAACCATCTTGGAGAGCGTCAAGACCGGTAACACCATTGTAAATAACAGCTGATAACATGCAGCAGATGGAGCAAATCAGTGGAATGCCAACCAACAGGCCGGCATTCCATTCCAAGTCACATGACTGAGAAAGGTCTATAGGGCTTAAGAGGTTAAATTTACTCTATCAAGACGTCTTCAAACGGCGTCACTTTAGCTTCCTGTGGCAAAATATTTTTTTTTAAATTACACTTTCCATACACCTTTTTGCCGGCAACAGGTTATTCAACCTAAATAATCGTTAGTGACAGCCCTAGTCGCAAATCAATTGTAATTCTTGGCTTGACTTCACTCTGATAGAGTGTGGCTGCAGAGCCTTTGTAATCGCTGTATCTGTAGGACAGGGTTATGGGGTTTTGGAATTATTTTATTGTACCATTTCAGAAATATGCTCTGAATCTAACTCCGTATCTTCAACTGATGATATCATGATCAAAATATTAAAAAATGTTCATAATACGTGACCCGTGCTGAGGCACAAAGAATGAATTATGCAGCTTCATACAAAAGACTAATCATTTCAGTTTGGCCTTTATTACCATCACTTCTGTAGAACAGCGGCACATGACCTTTCCTCATTCTGTTCATATGATTCATTCATCTTTAACACTTTCACAGCTGCTCAGTAAAAATGATAAAAAGTACACATTTAAAAATAAGAAATTAAAGGCCTATAAGCGGCCAGGCGGCTGAGCACTCTTGCCTGACAGGTTGGCTGCTCATGCGGGTGCTCTGGTTTGGTCCATCAACCCCAAACTTCCATGATGGGCTATTTCCCCAGCCAAGCCTAGACAAGTTAGGGGCTGATGGTGCGGATTGGCAGCCTTGCTTGTCTACCCCAGGGCAGCTGTGGCTACACTAGTAGCTTATCAACACCAAGTATGGAGTGAATGAATAATGCCATGTTGTATTATTATTATTACAAGATTTGAACATGTGGCTGCCCACTGCTCCTGACAGGCTGGCCCCCGGCTCTGACTGATGCCTATGAATTATTGAAAACAAACTTGAAGTGATGCTTGACTTTGATTGACATCCCTACAGCCATTCTTTCATCTCAGAGTTCTGTCTGAATTCTAATCTGTTCTTTCCTTTAATGTTTACATCAGAGTTGCACACACTCACATAGCGAGCATGCTCTATCTTACCCTTTCTCATCTCCCTCGGATGAGTTGCTATCCTGCTTGTTGGACATTGGCTCCATGCGGCTTTGATCTGATCCAGCGGCCAATCGCAGGAAGACAGGGTGGACTCCCTCTTCACCAGCCTCCTTGGCATTCGCTGGCGGCGCCTTCAATAGACAGCCATCGCAGAATCTCAACAGCGACTGGCTGAGTGAAGCATGGTGGGCAGGACATCAGAGGAACGAAGTAGAAGCTGCAAAGAAAAGCGCAAAGACATTCAGTTCATCAGCATTGGAAATTAGTATCACTGAATATGAAAACATTACATGCACAAATCCCAATGATGCTGACATTTATAAAGGATTTTTTGCCCAGAGGTTTTATTCAACAGGAGCCGGGACAGAGGGAAAGGGGGTGAAGAGCAGGTTAGACATTCAGCCAATTGTCAAATTGATTAAAAAAATATACAAAATAATTGCAAATCTACATAATTTTAATCGCGGTTAATCAAAATGAATCACAATTTAATAAATCCAGCTATTAATTGCAGTTAATCACAATCATTTGTGAGATTTATTGTGAAACTATAGATAAACTGCAATAAAAGGTAATAGTTTTTTTTTAATTCTATCTAAGGGACAATGGATGACAATGGTATGACAATTGGATGGGCTGTTGGGAGTATGGCCCTTTTTTATGTATTTTCTTTTTCTCAGGGGCCCCAGTGCCTTGCTTCCCCTCTCAACTACACCTGACTGCTCTGTGAAGAGAAAACACTAAAACGACACAAAGTTTGTTCAGGAGAAATATCTGACACTTACAGAATAACTATAATACACTGTATAGTGATGAGTTCCACTTTCATCCTTGTCTTTTTGCCTCTTGTCTGTATTTTTTACATTGTTTCTGAGCTGCTCTAAATGAATTTCCTCTAGTCGGATAAATAAAGTTATCTGAATCTGAATATATAAATGCTGGAAGATGTATTTTGCGCATTTCTTTTTTTCCGTGTGGCACAGTGAGGTCTTTCGAAGCGCATGCAAATTAGCCGTGTGTGTAGGCATATGAAAGCAAACCAAAAGTACGCAAAGCTGTCTTCCTTTAGGCTGTATTATGGTAGTCTACATGACTCCTGATGTGTCCTGTTCATCCTGAACCTCGGCTCGGCCAAAGAGCAGCGCATGTCGGAGAGAGAAAGAGGAGAGACTCTCCCACTCGCTCCCTTCTCGTGTTCAGGAGGTTTAGTAAAGTTTTATCATGTAGACTAGCTACGCCACTGGTTTTGGAGAAATCCACCGGGACACGGGACCATGGGACACAGGGCTCAAAATCAATTTCAATTTGATGATTTAGCAATTTTGTGTTAATGCGTTAACATGCTAATTTCCGTGGCCCTAGTTTATACCTTAGGGCAGGGGTCTCCAAACTTTTTTACGCCAAGAGCTACTTTTGCATAACAAAAATCGTAGTGTGTAACTAGGTCTATAGGAGCCAAGATGATAATTCAACACAATAAATGAAAATGACTGTAGTTTCTGCTTTATACTTTGCTAAATTCACCTGAAGGTTTGGAGATATTATGTTCAGAACAAAAAGAGCATCTGCAATTTGACTCATCAAGTGTATGTAGAAATGTAAAAAGCCTTTGGTGAGCGACTCGGAAAGGACTACTGGCAGCTCCCGAGCTACGGGTTGGAGATCCCTGCCTTAGGGGACTTGACTTGTACTTTCTTTTTCAATTAATTTTGGGTAAATAATGCAAAACTCAATAATATAAAATGGCAATATTAATTTTATTTAGGGTTGTTCTGATATACTAACATATCTCTTGCCCAATACCACTCATTTTCTGGTATCAGTATTGGTATACAAATCAAACTGATCTTAAATGTGAAATGGACGTGTGCAGAGGGTGTCCTGAGGAAGGATCATGTTGCAGATACAAATACAGATACAGAGGGTTTTATGAATTTGAATATTTTTCTCTGTACATGATGTTTTGTTCATTCATAGTTACATTCCCCTATAGTCTGGCTCTCACGTCCAGTTTTATAAATCAAACCCTGCTCTGAAACCTTGGTTTTGTGCCTTTTAAGTACCACTTCATTAGATTTTGCGTAACTGTATAACGCACAATACAGTACATGAGCAGCTCACATGAAGCTGCAGCACACAGTGTAAGTATCTTAGATTAAATTAGATCTGGCCTGGAGTCTTTCCACAAATAGAAGAAGAGGCAATCTGGCCACAATAGGCAATGTGTTACTACTACTGCTTTGTGGAAGGCTGCTGTGGACGCAACGTGAACAAGTTTTCTCTTTTAGAGCAAATGGACATGTAGCTTTTACAACGAAGTCAAACTAAAAGGCTTTGTCATTGAAACAGTGCCCCCATCTGGCTGATAATGAATTTACTAAAAAACTTTTTGTGCCAATCTCACCCAAAATGGCAAAGACTGCACTTTGAAGTCCAACAAATCAACCTACTGTATTATTGTGCCTTAAATGCTGATGTTTTACCTCAAAACATGAATTATACAACATCCTCTGTCATACAACATCCTTAAAACATCGACATGGAGGAGATTTAAACTGAAGACACTGTCAGTCCACTTGTAATGATGCCCGTGTGACATGCGGCTCACAGCAGGAGACGGGAGGATGATCCCCTCATGAAATGTCCACAAGCTTTTTAGTTCATTAGGCAGTGATTGCTCTGAAGTTACCAGTGGTCGGCCAGAAGGGGGCAGTGCAGAGTTTACTGTAAGGTTCAGGTTCACAGAGACGTGACCTGAGCCGACCTGATCCAGGCTGTACAGGCTGCTCTCGCTTGTGTTGATGTTTACCAAGAGAGTACAGTCCACCGGCCCAAGGAGTAAATATATCACAGAAGGAAAGGGATGAACACATTTAAACTATTTTTATGCATGCCTTATAGTTCGATAGTTGTTTTATACTTTTTTTCCATAGTTTATTATTTATCATTATTACAAGTTTATGTTTCACGTTGCACGAGAACACCAAAGAAAATTTCTAGTCTGTGAAACCTTCACTGACAATGGAAATAAATTCTATTCTGATTCTGATTACTTTATATGGCTTGTATGTTGTCTTGTTAGGCCGTTCATGTCTAGGGACTACAGCTATAATATGGCATTTACACAACAAATGCTCCCTACTTTAAGACCAAGAGAGACTTCAAATAATTAAAAAATAAAATATTTGATAGAAAACCATTCTCCTTTCATCATTGCCTTATACTTCCGAAATATAAGATCCTAAATTGTTTTGATCTGCCAGGGACCACGGATGGAAAGTGCGTGTGTGTGTGTGGGCGTGTGTGTTTGGGTAGAACATTTTCATTCAGTTCTTTTCTGTACTTTTCCAGTTTATTCAAGGCAATTATCAACAATTATGGTGAGAAACAAAGCAATCTAAACTAAGTTGTTTTCCAGTTTGCAAAAATATTGCTTCGTCCCCCCCAAACATTGAGATTTTCATTTTCTGTCAAGGAAGTATCTAAAATGTACAAACTCCTTCCTTATAGTTCTATTATTTTTTTATACCCTTTTTTCCATAGTTTATTATTTATCGTTATTACAAGTTCATGTTTCATGTTGCACGAGACGAGAACAGCAAAGAAAATTCCTAGTCTGTGAAACCTTCATTGACACTGGCAATAAATTCTATTCTGATTCTGATTCTGATTTAAAAGAACAAAACAAATTGCAGCATTTCTCAAAAAAAAAGAAAAAAGAAAAACAAATTGCAATAAAATGTTCCTCTAAATCCTCCAGACCTGCTCTCCACTGTGCAGGCGCTCTACCTGGAGCCAGGTTTTGTTTTGTCTGTTCTTTCAACATCTCCACTTCTCCACATTTGTCGATAGATGGCATCAGAGACACACCCGGCTCCTTCGCCCTCACCACCACCACCACCACCACCACCACCACCTCACACTGCAAAAACACCGGCGTCGCAAATGGGTTCTAATGAGAAAGCATCAGAGACAGCCAGTCCGTGAGAGGCAAAGTTTGCATGGTAAGATAAAGCCGGTGCGGTGCGGGGGCGGTGGTACAGCTGGTGAAAGTCTCGAACCCGGTGAGCAGACAGGGATTGGCTGATTAGCGGGGTCTTATGCCGCTGAATGTACACACCGCGCACTGTTGGCTGCCGTCCAAGCTGATTAGAGCCACTGTGCAATCAAAGATGACCTGCTTCTCTGCCCCTCGCTCCGTCCTGTGTCCAACTCACCTCCCCCTTTTTGCTTGATTTCATCCCCCCGACATCTTGCCCTTGAGTAAACGTAGACTGGAGTGGAGCAGAATCAACAGACGCAGGACAAAGGTCACGCAGAAAGGGACAAGTTTAGGTCATAACTGTCCGTGTAATGGGAATAAGGCTGAGTCTGAGCTTCCATTGGGCGGCGTGAAAAGGCTGCATAGTTGTGTGGACATTTTCAGATCAAGAACATAATGTACAGAGGAAATAACACACCGCAGCTTGTTTTTGCCAAGTTTCTTCGATGACCTCATGTGACTATGGCTGCGGAGGGTATAGATAAATGGAATGCTTTTGGAGCCAATAATTCATTTTACCCAAGAAATGAGAAGAGGCAAATTATTCACAAACTAGAGAGCCAGATGATGGAGCTATTGGCCTCAGCGTTTCCTTTTCCTCTTCCTGTACAGCCTCTTGTAAACACACGTGAACGGGCTTTCCTCATTTGTACACAGACTTGTGTGAAGGCTGCGGGGATTCGAGACATCAATACATTTTGCTTCTGATTGTCTAGTAGTGCAATCCATCCCTAGATACAAGAGGATTTTGATCAGCTACACTCTTACATCAAATGTACAGCACTGCAATCCACTTTTCTGCCATCGCTGACAGAAAGGACACTGCGTATGTGCAATTGTAAAAGAATGGTTAAGCGGTAAGACTTTAGATTACAGCCTGGTAACTCCTAGGTAGCTACAGTAATTCATAAATACTTAAATGGTACATCTTAGTTAACTACCCTGGTAATTCATGGTTAGTTACAGTATTACCTGGCAGGGTTTCCACTCTTTCCTTGAAATTATTAGGTAATTTCTAGGATTTTCCATGACATTCAAAAGTGCAAATATACATAAAAACATTGTGATTAGATATTTCGCGGCCCTCTCTGCCCTCCTCACTCACTAGCGCCCCCTGTGTATGGGATCTAATAATGGCTAAAGTCTATAGCTTTTTGGTCTGAAGAGATTTGAGCTTAAGAGAAGGAAGGCATACATATGTTTTCTTGGGAACATGGTAAAATGGGGGGTTCGGGAGTCCTCCCCTTGGAACATTTTGAAATAGAAGATAGTTTTACCTGTGTTCTGGAGCAGAATGAGCTAGGTAAGTATCGCTTACATTTAAGCAAAGGGAGGAGAAATATTTTCAAGGACAAAATATGTTTTTCCAGGACATTTGACATTTTTTGTAATTTTCCATTGTTTTTCATGACTTGAAAAAAGGTTGGTCATTTTCCAAGTTAAGGTTTTCCAGGTGGAGTGGGAACCCTGCCTGGTAAGTACTTAAACCTGTTAATTACTGTACTTAGTAAGTACAGTTGTTGTTGCCAGTAAGTCTTGAATGAATCTAGTGAATAACCCAGTAATTCTGTTAACTAACTGTTAATTACTGAGTAACTATAATTGTTGCGTGTAATTGCAGGGATGTAATACTGATTGTTGGCAATACCTGTATGAATTGATACTCCTACTGTGCTACAAGTGCTATGTTATGCATATTAATAAAGAGACATGTATGTTATTAAATGATTTTGTTTGATTTATATATTCATACACAATAATTACCATATAATTATTAAAACTACCTTCCTTTTATGTTAGTAATAATTTGTTATAATTACCACTGTGAGCGGCAACTTACTAGCCAATATCAATGAATTACCACTTTAAGTACATAATTACCATTTCAGCACCAAATAATGATAATATATTACAGTAGTTCCTCAAAATGTACCACTGTAACTAACAAAGCGGTATCGTGATAACTACCTAACAATTATCTGGTTATTTAGGACGTACCATTGAATGTGTATAGTAATTACATCTGTAAATGGTGAGTAACATACAACTGTAGTTTCCTATGATGTACCAGTTTATGTACCTGAGTACCTAAAGTATCTAGGTGTTACTAGTGTAAGTACTGTACTTACCAGGTACTGCTGTAACTAACCATGAGTTACCAGGGTAACGAAGATGTACTATTTAAGTATTTATGAATTACTACTGTATTACCTATGAATTACCTAGGAGTTACCAGGCCGTAATCTAAAGTGTTACCATGCAGACGGGATTCACTTTTAAGATTCAAAAGAGAAATGATAAACCTACAAAGACCTCATGCACACACTGCACCCTGTATCACGGCATCTTTAACATGTCCTATAGTAACAAAGTATGCCTTTGAAAGCCCGAGCCTATGCCATACTGTATATGTTTAAATCTGATTATTTTTGTAATACTGCTATTGTCAGTGATAAGAAGCATGCGATATGAAAGAACACAAAGCAGAGCGGCAGACAGCCAGTGTCGCAGCTGCTCAGGGTTCACTGGGTTTATGCCACACATGGCTGTCCCAGGAAGTGTACAGTAGACACTCCTCTGACGAATATCTATGTGTCACAAAGGAACACGGTGTTGTGTACGGTATCACAGCTCAATCTGAACAAAGCAGAGGAACAAATAATTACCCCCCAAATATCCAACCAAACAAAAGCAAATATTTGAAACTTTCAATTTTGATTAAGTTCAGAATGAAATTTGATTCAAAACCTTTTGTGAATAATAATAATAATAATAATAAAAATAACCATAAGATGAATAAGAATGACATTGTTGAAATCGATTTGAACATTTCAAATTGATACGATTTAAATATGACCAGTCATGGATTCTAGGGGCATAAGTCGTCCCTGCGGCATTTTGAGTTATTCACAGATTCTGAAAGTGTAGTTTCTAAGCTTTCCAATGATATGTAACACATGGAAATCTGTTAATATTTGGAGAAGTTGCAGCAATTTGAAAGTAGGCACTTCACAAACGGTAAGATGGAGAAAATCCTCTCTGTCTCTCTCTGTTTGTTTAAGCACAATGGAGCTCATTTGCATCTAATTTCCGTCACGATTTTGTCATTGGCTGAAGCGACTGCCAGTCCAGCAGTTGGCGGTGACGCGCTAGAAATACTGTCAATACTGTGCTCCTATGGCAGAAAGTGGCTGAAGTCATTTATCTCATTTATGATACTTGGCGCCACTTTGATATAGGGTTGGGTTTTATCCGAAACCGGTGCCTACTTGGTATTTTCTAAACGGTACCAGTGCGAACCGGCACTTAAAAAAATTTGTCAAAACACAGTACCTTTTTATTTCCAGAGCCAAATTGAACACAATAATGGTCATTTATTCAATAAAACACTGTTTCCTGTTTTCATCATTTATTTGAGCTGAAATGCCTAAGTCACTTTCTTCAGTGCAGTCTCAAGGAGCGTTCAGACCGGACGACGCGAAACGCTCGAAACGCAGATTTTGGACGCTTCTTTAATTTGAGGACGACGCGCGTCACTTTTGTGTCTCCAGAGACGAAGCCTGACGTTGATGCCATACGGTTCTCATGCCTGCCGGTCTCCTCACTCAAAGTGTATGCATTGCATGATACTACAACACAGAAATGCGTAGCTATGTCACGAAAAATAGGCATTTTTTGGTGGCATAGCTACGTCAAAAGAACACATTAAAAACCAGGAGAGACGGAGGGGCTTCTCTTTTTAAGATGATATCCAACCTTCTGTTTCTGTGGTGCGTGGCACATGTATTTGCTGCCCTGTCGTAATCTCATCTGAGTGAATTTCTCCTCTGTGAGATCAACAAAGTCTATTCCGCTGCTTGCTTCTCCCCGGAGCTGTCCCCTTTCCTCCGCTGACCCCTGGGACACACCGGAGGCGTAAAAACGTGTTGCTGCACCCCTCTCTGTGTACTTTTCAAGCGTTTTAACTCAGCTCCCATTGTGGTGGATTGGAAGAGGCCACACTCACCGCACAGAACGCACGCAAAGAGCGGCGTTCCAAACGCACACACAGAATCAAAATAGGATCAATCCTATATCTCAACGCGTGCGTCAAGCGTTGTCTGCGTTCTCCATTCAAAACACATGAAATTCTGTTATTACAGCCCATATACAGCTCATATACCATCACATATGCCATACTTTCATGCCATAAACTTAACAGCACTGTTAAATAAAGAAAGAGAGAAGAGCTGCCCTTACAATGACCAGCCAAGGCACTTTTCATATACTTACAAATAGTTGATAAAGCAATTATCTTGTTGGATACACCAAACCTGTAAGCCACGATTTTGCCTTGATTTTACATGCATCGTGTGTGCGCGTGTGCGTTCGGTGTGGCCGCCTGTGTGTTTTCCTACGCAGCTTGACGCAGACAACGCACCCGCCTCCAGTGTGTCTGGGGGGTGAGAGGAAGGGGAGAGGGGGGCCGGCGGCAGACAGCGGCCAGCCACGCAGCGATTTAATTCTTTAAAATCAGGGAATTTTTTTGACCCACAGTGGCTAAAATGGCAGTATGATTCATGTGAGAGCATAGACAGAATGTAAACACAAAATATTATGTAATGGGGAGGGATTTGCGCCGAAAGCTGTCTCTCCCTTGTGTCCTGCTTCTTCCTGGATTCTCTCGGGGAGCCGCTCTGATAGGTTGCCGCACGCGTCGAAGCTTGAAAAGTTGAACAAATTCCAACTTCTGCGTCGGACACTTGGGACGCGGGGACGTCTGAAACGCGAAGCTCGGGACGCCCCTTGCCGCGCCGCAGACCAGACGCGTGTCACCATTCATTTTTAATGCAAACCCGACACCCACGAAGCCGACGCAGAGTGCGGTGTGAACACTCCTTCAGACCCACCAGGCAGACACATTTGCTTTCTTAAGTAAAATATTTTTTCGGTACCAATTTATTTTTTAACCCTGGTAGTACCTTAATTATACCGTACTGCTATCATTTAACGGTACCCATCCCTACTTTCATATGGACAACGTTTGTGAAAAACGGGGAAAACATCGCCATAGACACTCCATAGACATGGGGCCGGGATGTTGAAACTATCTGCGCAGGACCAAGGAGCATTTCCCCTGGGCAAGATCGCGCACTGACCGGCACGCCAGAAAGTTAAGAAAAGTGCTATACAAATAATTTATTATTATTATTATTATTATTCACATTATTCAGCCCCGCCCACTTTTGCTGTCTAAGCATTTCCACTTTGTCTTAGCACTTGCTGTGAGTTTGTTGTAAAATGTAACATGTTGCACCAATAAGAGAAATCAAAGCCACTATTAGCTCATGTCAGAAATGCAGTTTAGACACAAGTAGTCATTTGTATTATTTATTAGAGTGGGGGTTGAAGTTTTCACGTTTCTCGACCAAATAAACCATATTTGAAGAAATAAGAACAGCTTTTGTGGCATGTTTCATACGGTGCCGATCATAGCAGAGGGCGATGTGTGTGTGATTGGGGGAAATGAACAATGACTCAGGTGGTGGTTCCAATCTGTTTGAGCTGTCAAATCCTGAAGGCTACTGTCTTTCTGCAGACTCTTCTGAAGCCCCCAGTCCATGTGGGATATGAGAGAAATTGTGAATTTGACAGAAAGACTTTTCCTCTTCCACCCACCCAAGAATATTATACATTGTTCAACCTTTTTACAATTCTGTTTGACACCTAAGAAGAGGTATTTTATATTGTATGTGTGGAATACCAGTAAAAGCTATTTTGGTCTGCCCAGATTCTGCTGACATGTACAGGGATCCAACATGTAAGAATCATGGTGGCTATTAGCAAGGCAGTTGGAAAAACCAAACAAGTCCAGAAATGGACGATACATCTCAAGACATTAGCAGGTGGAAGAGTGGGTTTGCGACATTTGTCCAAAAGTGCTCAACATAAATGCTAAACAAAGATTAGGCCAAGGTAAAACGTGAAACAACTGTGTTTACTCCTTTCAAAAAATAATGATACTAGAAAGTACCAAAAAGATGAATTTCTGGGCTCCTGACAGTCCCTTGCATCTTCCATCCAGAGCTGCACTGACGTTTCTTGTTTTTGACTCATGGGGAAAGCAAAAGAATTGTCACAGAAAAAAGGTGATTGAACTGCATAAAACAGGAAAGGGACATAAAAAGAGATCCAAGGTTCTGGGAATGCCAATAAGCAGTGTTCAAACTCTGATTAAGAAGTGGGAAATTAGGGATTCTGTTGAAACCAAACCACGATCAAATAGACCAAGAATAAATTCAGCAACAACTTCCAGAAAAATTGTCTGTGATGCAGAGAAAAACCCTCAAATAAAATCAGGACTCTCTCAAAAAAAGTGATGTAGCTGTTTCAAGATGCACAATAAGGAGGCACTTGAACAAAAATGGGCTGCATGGTCGAGTTGCAAGAAGAAAGCCATTACTACGCAAATGCCACAAAATATCTCCCTTACAATGTGCCAAACAGCACAGAGACGAGCCTCAACATTTCTGGAACAAAGTTAGTTGGAGCGATGAGACCAAAATTTAACTTTTTTGACACAGCCATAAACGTTTCGTTTGGAGAGGAGTCAACAAGGCCGATGATGAAAGGTGCACCATTCCTACTGTGAAACACGGAGGTGGATCGCTGATGTTTTGGGGATGTGTGAGCTACAAAGGCGCAGGGCACCTGGTCAAAACTGATGGGAGGGTGAATGCATCATGCTATCAAAGAATATTGGAGGATCATTTGCACTCATCAACCCAGAAGCTGCACATGGGTTGCACTTGGATGTCACTTCCAACATGAGAATGATCCAAATTATTGGGCAAATCGAGCTGTCACTGGCTACAGCAGAATAAAGTGAAGGTTCTGGAGTGGCCATCTCAGTCTCCTGACCTCAGCATACAGTATAGGAGTTTACAAGAATGTAGGGCTGTCACTAACGATTATTTAGGTAATCGATTAATTGGCCGATTATTTTTACGATTAATCGATTAATCGGTTGGCGCAAAAAGATGCATGGAAAGTGTAATTGTTAAAAGCTTTTTGCACATGAAGCTAAAGTGACACCGTTTGAGAACGTCTTGATGGAGTAAAGTTAAAGGTAATGTTTGTAGGATGCTCTTTGTACAAGTTCCACATGTCATTCCTCATTTGAAAGCTAAGAACCTCTAAAATTCACTCTGGGATTGTAAAAGTGAGAGCGAGAGAGTCCTCTTTCTGCTCGGATTAGATTATGATCCAAGATTTGAAACAATCAGAGCAAAAATATTTGCAAAAAAAACTTCTAGAACCAATGCCTTCAGAGTCAACATAGTTTTTTCACAAAAAATACAAAATTTTGATGTAATTCTTACTCTGTCTGAGTCTGTATATCCCAGAAATGATTAATCGATTACTAAAACTATTTCAATAATCGATTAGTTGACGATTAATCGATTAGTTGTTTCAGCCCTACAAGAATGTCTTCACACAACCACTGGCTATCAGTGATTTTATGTGTGTCCTCTTTTATCTGCTTTGAAAAATGGCCACAAAAAAAAAATTGAGTTCTGCACGTTATCAATCGTAAAAACTCCTGTGCAAACTGTCCGTGAAAAGGAGGACAAAGGAGGACAATGAGTACAATACTTTGAGCTGAGGTTCATCTTGCAGCGCAAGGTTATACACTTTTGGCCACACCTGTATATAACAACACGATTAAATGTGTTGAAAAGTAAACGTCAAAGATTCAGGTTTAACAAGTCTTTTTGTGCAAAACCCTTCTTCATTGTAAGTCAACAGTACGGTGTTCTCCGATCCACCCTCGCTGCTTTCTCATTCTTTTATTTACTGCAATCATCTGCTGTGTGAGTTCATTGTTTTTTCCCCACCCTCATTGACTATGTATGTCAGCCGCCGCAATTACTCTCCCTCCCTCTCGCTCTCCAGATGCACACCTACTGTCTGAGAGCATTTACATGACTTTTTCTCCGTGGGTGTATCCGTGCACATAGCTTCACACGCACTAATGAGTCTGTATGCGTCGACTACTGAGGCTGCCGACAGACGCAGAGCAGCTTTGTGTCCACCGCTTTACAAGCGGCAAAAGTTTCAAGAAACTTCACGAACTGCTTCTTCTCTGACTGTACCCACGAGACAAAGCATCTGAATCACGACGTGTCGACATGCCGCAAATACATAATACAAGACGTACTGTAAGCGCGGCGGTTAATGCAATTCCAAAGGGCTGGTGGAGGACGGGCTGAAAAAGTCAAAGAGTTCATGTGCACTGTTTGAGGTCACGATTATCTCTTTGAACAATGTGTGTTATTGGACACAAACAACACTGCACTGTAAAAAGTAATCTAGAAATTAGTCCAATTTCCTATAAGTAAGTTTGTCCTTGGTTTGAGCGACTACTACTACCAAAACTGACAACAGGGTAAGTTTTTTTTACACTTAAATTAAGGAAAAAGGTCAAATTGCTCTCAAAATTAGATCTTAATTTACGTGAAATACAATAGATGTTTATGTCTTTTTCTTAATTTAAGATTTAAAAGCTCACACCATTGGCAGGTTTCTTGAAAATAGTTACTCAAACCAAGGGCAAAATTATTTATTTCAAGAAAAATATCTAGGTTACATTGTGTGAAACATTGTTATAATCGCATATTAAAATGTTTGCGTAAAGTTTAACTAAAACAATTTACATTCAAGAATCAGCATAATACAGAAGAAAATCTTATCCACAATTTGAATTATTTCTTAAAAATATCAATGACATGAATATAACACTGTACGCTCTAGATCAGGGGTCTGCAAATCTTTTTCATTGAGGGTCGCATATTGAAGTGTATAGAGCTTTGGAATGTGATGTCACGTAATGGGGCGTGGCCAGCAGATTGTGTTGATGTGTGTGTGGTTGAGGCGCCATCTTACTGGTCCAGACAACAAACTGCTAACCGTAGAACTAAGGGAAGCTAGATGGGCAAATAACTTCAGGATCGTTGGGGTGTGTTGTGTAGTGGACTGCCATGTTAGAACACATGATCTACGAGGGAATAATATTGAAAATGGGCTGTGATTTCATTGTTTTTTGGTTCTGAAAAATGGTGGCAAAACTCCCATAATGCATTGCACTGTGAGGTCAGTTCCAAAGCTCTATAGACAGGAGTAACAAAAAGGTTAACGCCCCCTTTTCGATGACACCCGAGGCTGCGTCCATTGAGATTAATGGGGAAACATTGGCTGAGATCTTCACATTTATGTCTGAAAAATAATAATTTATGCGTTTTTGGTTATTTGTCTGATACAAGAGGTAAGCAAATCAAGAGATTTTTTTGCTGTAGAAGATTCACAGAGAGAGCAGTTAATGTTTTAAAGTGGGCTAAAGTTAGCAGGAAGT
>OMNZ01040084.1:4329-31030 GCA_900303255.1 Lesueurigobius sanzi | reverse complement strand
TGTTATTAGGTATTAAACTCGTTATCATCATTTTAATTCAGTAATCCAGCACAGTGATTGGGTCAATTCTCTTTTTTAGTTTGGTCTGTGGGGGAACATCACTTGATGTTAACTTTGCACGACAAAATGATGGTTATCGTTGCAGGGCGACCAAAACTGACCTGCTCTGACCACAGGTTGTGAATCACCATTTTCAGGAGCCAATATGTTGGTCTTGCACTGGAATGAAGTTTTTTTTAATGAATATTGAATTTTAATTTTTGGCTGTTTGGGGGGAATTGTGTAGTAAATGAAAATCTGACCCTTAACCCTTTAAGCCCTAGGCCTTTTACTCCAAATATCGTTTATTTACATCATAGGTGTACATGGCTAATCTTGGTGTCCACACATTTGGTAGAGCTTAGAGATGAAGATGGAAGTGAAATAATAATAAATGATGTTGTTTGACAATAAAATGAGGTTGCCATGGGTTAGAATGAATTTCAGCCTGAAAAAAACACACACATTTTCCTGCAAAAAGGCCTATTTCCTCCCTGTGATGTGGCAAATAACAACAGAAATGGATAATCATCAGGTGTCACTCATTTGCAACTTTGGAATATTTTGCTGCATAAAACAACTCTAAATACTCCTAGATACAGTATGTGTTGATCTTCCCACTTGTACAGTAACACGCTGCTCTCTGATTCATAGCCCGGGCCAGTACCTTAACGCTTCCCTCTCGCAGTTGCAGATGTAGCTGATAGCTGATCAATAACGCCAGACTCAATCAATCACTGTGCCTCAGAGCTACAGGCCTGATTCGTCCTCCGCTGTCTCTGCCATTTGTCTCTGCATCTGATAGCTTCACTGCATTTCATGTGCCCTTTCCTCATGTCCTCATACCCTCTGTCAGTGATTTATATGGGTGTCTCAAAGGACGCTACAAGTTCATTTGCTTTACTATCGGCTACATATTCAGATTGTTTTGCTTGCATGATTGAAAATGTTAATTTATTAAAATGGAAGCAATTTGCAACATATTTCACAGTGACAAAATGTAGGGTAGATAAAGTATGACATGACATTTGCTACAAGATCCATAAAGAGGTTTTACATTTGGTTTAGTTAAGTAGGAAATATAGCAAACATAAAATATACACAGCTGTAATTATGCCACCATAGCTGCAGAATATTGGCATAGTAGAGTAATGTTATGACATACTGTAGAAGTACATTAAAAGCTTTTTTTATTTTTTTTATTTTTTACATTTAATTCACTCATTGACATACAGTACATTTCCCTCCCTTATTTTAATTGGCAGCTCTTGGATTGCGAGCTTTTGCCTCTTTATTTTCTCATTTTGCTCCTACTTACTCCTCTTTGCAGCCAATTCACATGTGCAATGAACTGTGAAGGGAAAAATCTGTACCCTCATTTTCAAATACATTCATGGTCATTTACCCTCTCAAGCACACATGTATGCAGTACAGACAGAGCAGCATTGTCATAAATGAACATGCCAACACATGCAGTCAGTGATGACATTATCACTTTAAGCGAGAAAAGGCTTGGCATTGTTGACTGTGATACTGATGGAGGTGGAGCCCACACAGGAGCAAACTATAAACAACATGGGTCAACAACCTAGCCTACTTTTAAAATAACCATGTTTTTTTGTTCAACATGCTGCTCGGATCTCTAGGCCACAGGCTTACTTAGGGAAATAATGTCACCTAATGGCTATTCATACTGTATGTAGAAACACATTCTCAATAAATGTTGTTAAGGCTCCACCAGTCAATCAGCGATAAAATTCCAACACAGAAAATGTCATGTGATATGGCTAGGCACCATTGACATTTACCAATGAAGGGTCAATAGGTTTATAAATCAACAAAGCTGAGAGATTAGTGCCTTATTGAGCCTGTTCTTCTTTTGTAAAGCTACAAACACTGTTATAAGCCTTTTGCTCATGTCCATCTTTGTGCACCCTCTGCTGACAAAATACATTCACTGCACCTAAATTGTTACTTTAGGCAACAAATGCATCAAAATGCTATGTTTGGTCAATTTATTTAAAAGAAGAGAGTATTTCTTTTTCAGGTGGCCAGTGATTGACAATGAAAGAGATTAACACAATAAGGCACTGGGTCGTCTTTATATAGATTAGAGATAATATAATACTTTGTTGATCTCACAATGGAGACATTTTCTTGTTACAAGAGGAAATGTGCCATCAAAGAAGAAAACAAGTTTGCTAACTAACTTGTTCAAATAACTTATGAAAAGCATTTTAAACAATATTCATTCATGAAGCAGCGAGTTAAAGTTATGGGGTAATTGTGCCTTGCCATCGATAGGTGGCAGTGCAGGGCGGTGTGAGGCAATGTCACATTTGTTGGGACGAGGAAAACACGAAGAAGAGAAAGCGGAAGAGACGTGGCACAAAAACAGAAGAAGGAAGAGGAGCGGTTATTACATCTAGTGACACTTGCTGCAATTGCAAAATATTAAACAAAAAGCACAAATGACACTGTTGATACATTTTCTAGGGCGGACTGGTCTCGACTAAAGTCTTCGTCTCGGGCAAGCGAGGTACTGTTCCATGTTTTTGAAGTAGCTTTATGTTAAAGGCTAATATTACCTTGCTAAGCTAATAATAGCTGGGACAACTTTACGTTACTATTTTCTTTAAAGTTATTATATAAAAAGGCATAAGTCTTTGACCTTTGAAAGACAGATTTTGTCCAGAAATCAAAAATCCAGATTCAGTCAAGGCAATGGCATTTGCGTCATACAACTCTGATTAGATCAAAAACATTATGACACATGGTACATCTGTTGTCATGCCTCACAGGCCTTTATCTGAAGTACAGTCGTAGCTACGTCTTCATGAGCCTGTACCTAGTTACATCACTAAAATGTGATTCCTCCGTTTTGTTTTTATCGCAGAATACTTCGCTATGGGGCTCTGCAAATGTCCGAAAAGGAAGGTGACCAATTTATTTTGCTTTGAGCATCGGGTAAATGTGTGTGAACATTGTCTGGTCTCTAACCATAACAAGGTAGGTGTTAACAATACATCACTTGTAATGTCTGGAGGATAATATAATGTACATATTATTTTGTTTCCAGTGCATTGTGCAGTCATATCTGCAATGGCTGCAGGACAGCGACTACAATCCCAACTGTTCACTTTGTGACACTCCACTGACGTCTCAAGACACTGCCCGGCTGGTTTGCTACGGTGTGAAACAGGTTTTTATACCCTCCCTTATCTTGCAAAGGGGAAGGCTGCCTTATTTCCATGTGTGTTTACCACAAATAATGGGAATTTGTTGTCCTCACAGATGTATTCCACTGGGCCTGTGTTGATAATTTGGCCTCCAGGCTACCCCTCCACACGGCTCCTGCGGGTTACCAGTGCCCCACTTGCCAGGGCCCAATATTTCCACCATCAAACTTGGCCAGTCCGATTGCAGATGTTTTGAGAGAACAGCTCTCTTCTGTGAATTGGGCTAGAGCAGGTTTAGGTCTACCTCTGGTAAGGGTTAGGTATATATATTTTTTTTACATAAATCAATGGCAAATTTTTCATATTAATAAACTCAAATTTTTTGACAGATTGAAGAGCCCCTTTTGGACCTGGAAGAGACTCAAGCTCCTGATGTAACAGATTACAATGACTGGTCAACATTTGAAGGTGAGCTAAAAGTTTTAATATACCTCAGTCTTGCTCTGTAATGTCAGCCTCTTCTTATGCTTCTGTAATTTAATTAATTTTATTTTCCTTGGTTATTGTTTTGACTACAGTTCGGGAACAAAGCGAAACCTACCCAAGTCACTCATACAACGCCACTCCTATCCCTCCAACAAATTCTATTTCAACGACAGTGCAAGAGGACCTTGGAGACGCTCAGAAAAATGGAGAACCAACTATTAAAGAACATGCTGTCATAAACTTTAATACAGCCAGTATTAATGACACTCTCACTATACATGCAGGTAATGGACCATTGCTGCAGCCTCTTATCATGACCTGTCTCTCACTATATTGCCATAATATCAGATGCTTTGATTATTCCTTTAGCATCATCACCAAGAAAAGTCTATGACACACGGGACACTGGCAACAGCTCGGTCACACAAATCGACTTTGATGATGACAAGTACAGACGGAGACCAGCTCTCAGCTGGTTTGCACAAGTTCTCAAGTTAGTGCCGGGTTAGAAATGTCACTTCAGGTCTCTCAACATGGAAATTAAAAGTTTTTCTTTATTTTTTTCTTCTCAGGAATCGCTCTGGAGGAAAACGTACATCTCTGACGTGGAAGCAGCGGATGTTCATGTTTCTTTTGGTTGGAGTTTTGGGATTTTTTACATTGATTATCATCATGGCTAAACTTGGACGTGCTTCAGCTGGTTCAGACCCAAATTTAGATCCTCTTCTGAACCCCAACATTCGTGTAGGGAAATACTGAAAACAAGCATTGATTACTTTCCTATTACACAACCTAAGATTGTGTAGACTGTGCAACTAAGTGACTTCAGACCTTGTTGGCCCAACAGAGGGAGCTGATTAATCATCTTTAATGGAAAAGGATGTGGGACCTCTCCAGTATGGATACAATGCTGCCTGTGTTTTGAAACAAAAACAGGAACATGTATTATTACTTTGATTACTGATTTAAAATGAGTGGTGGGTATTTATTTTTGCAATGCCAGCAAACATTCTTTCATTTTTCGTAGTTGTGTGTCTGTAAATAACAAATTGAAGCATCTTTGTATATTTGACAAGTTACATTCTCACATTTATTTTATGAATCATTACTTTGTTGTTTGCTTGTTCAGAATTAATACTAATTATTAGCAAACTATAATTGACTGTATTTCTTTTAAACTAGGTGCAATTGCAAATGTATTTTTTCTGGTACATTTCCTCAACTTTACATTAAATTGCTGAAATAATATCTGAATATTATTTTGACTGTTGTTGATTGTCTGTTTTATTATAATTGTTTAAGATGTATTAATTATAGTAACCAAAAAGTGTGTCAAAGTACACTATCATATACATCTAGATTCATGCATACCACTCACTCACAGTAGGCTAAATCCTCCCACCTCGGTCGCCGTAACAAAGCCTAGCTCAAGAAGATCGTTATACTGTATGTCCCTGGACTCTTGTCCACTGCTCGTGACAGGTTTCCCCAGTGGCGCTGAAGGATGGTTGAAATGCAGAGGACCAATTTCCCTATGGGGCAATTAAATATACCTTAACTTAAACTACAAAACATTATGTAACTTCACATGCTGTGTCTGGGAATCACCCTATAAGGGTCAGCCCCTGGTCATGTGTGACATGTTTCCACTGAACTTGCCAAGCTGTTACAGTAGTGACGGATGACATTGGCTCTCAGGGTTTGACATTGATGAAGGGAAAGCAGCCCAAGGCTACAACAATCACACGCTATTTAAAATCTTATTAAACAATACACAGGATTTGTCCAGTGTATTAGACTTAGAGATTGATACTTTGTAAGGCAGATTTAAGTGTTGTTAAGCTTTGCTTTACTTGGACAGAATATTTTTTAGATGTGCAGGCTATTTGTTTTTCGTCTCTACATTGGAAGTCAATGTACGGTGAGTCTCATTGCCTGTGAGTTATTAGAATGACTATTGCTCTGACATAATAGGAGCACTCTGGTCAATAATGATTGTTAGTTAACAGGAATTCACTGCAGCACTGGTCAGCATTTCCTCATCGCTCCAGGACAGAGACAAAGTATGGATTGAAATGTGTAGTGTTTGCAGGCATCTACAAATGAATTAAAAACTTAAAAGAGAAAGGGGTTTTCTCTGACATCCTCAGAAGTGCAACGGAATTTCACCTATAATTATATTTTATATATTGCTTAAACTCTTCCTAATCATTTTAACAGAATAATAAGCTACAAAAATATTGAGGTTGTCATTTTTTAACTGTTACACTTAGGGTGTGAATGAAAAATGAACAAAAAAAGTATTAACAATGCTAAAGCCACTGTAATTGTAGCCGTCTATGACATTGAATGATCTATTGAGCAGCTATCAATAAATGTGCATGAGTTTCATTGGTCCCTGCGCTGCTGTTTAAAAAGGGGACGACAGACAGATCATCAGTGGTGTCTGCTACAAAACACGAATGACCACAGCAGTGACATCTTCATAAATGTAAGTACACCCTTTGGTTTATTGTATGATTATTTCACTAAACTCTCTTGATGTGCATTTTTTTCAAAGCTATAAGTCAATTTGCTGTTTGTTGTTTTAGATGTCGACCCTGACTTAATAGTATTGTATTTTCACAGTTTACCGTGAACTCTAAAAAGCCACAAGCCACAGAAGATGGAGAAGAAGACGGAGAAACATTTTAAGAAAACCCAACCTCAACAGAATATGAAAACGAACAAAGGTCAGAAGGCTGATATCTGGGAGAACAAGCACGGAAGACCTCCACAAGTTAAGAACCACAATCAGAATCAATACCGCAAACATCACTCAGAGGATGAAGACAGTCATGAGTGAGTACTTGCCTTCTTTACTTAACATTAGTCTTTAAATGAATGCTTGTGCTGACATGGTTTTTGTTTATTTTTGTTGTACAGCACTTATTCAACCCCAGAGGACAGTGTTTTTAACGATCCTCCTCATGGCAGCCGGCACCATCACAGTAACTGCCACAAACAAAGCCATCACAGTCTCTCCACCTCAAATACATCCATCGCAACATCATCACTATCTTCATCATCAACTTTGTCCTCTTCTTCCTCCTTTTCATCTTCTTCATCTGCGACGTCATCCTCTTCCTCCAGATCTTCGTCGGACTCATCCGACAGTGAAAGTTCAAACCCACGATGCAAGCCGAAGCATTCCCGCTCGTGCACAGATATCTCCAGGAAAACAAGATATTTTGATGAGAGTGATGAGGCGGCCCCATTGTTGGAGGGGGGTGAAAGTTTGAATAGAATTGTAAAACAAGGCTCACCCCCTAAGAGTGGTCAGTCCCACGGCGGGCACACAACTGATGATGGAAACGTCCGTAAAGCTAAATCAATGGAATCTCTTGCTAGACCAAAGCAAAAAGAAGAAGAAACTAGAAAAAATGAAGCAACGAAAAATATAGTCAAGGAAAAGATGAAATTCTCTGCCTTTCTTAATGAGATCACCCGACAGGTGCTGAGTCCAATGAGACTCACTACCCTCGGAGTGACTAATGCCCAAAGGCCCAGCAGTCCAGGACAAGCTTCTGCGAGGTCTACCAAATCAGTAAACAGCTTGGTGAAACAAGAGCAGCATAAACATTTTCAGGGTAGTGCAGACTCAGCCAGCTCAGGCAAACTCTCACATGGCAGTAGCAAGCATTCACACTCTCGGCAAAGGCACTACAGTCACCACACAGAAGGCTCACCAGATCGAAAGACAAGACAAAGTTTCAAAAGGCATCACTCATGGTCTTCTCGACAACGCTCCTGCTCACCATCGGGCAAACACCATGATTATTACAACCATCATGGGCATGGCAGTCCAAGTTATGAGAAAGATTACCAGCATCACCATAACTGTGGACGGCATTGCAGTCCTACATACTACCACCATGACCACCACAAACCTAGTCATCACCAGAACAGGCATCATCACCAGGATGATCATCACCTCAGCACATCTCATTATTGCAAAGACCATAGTGCTTCTGAGCATGGTTCCAATGGAGAGAACCGTAAATCTCATTGCAGGAACCAAAGAGACATTCATCTAAGTCACTTAAAAGAGCGTTCAATATCACCCCATCACCACAGATACAGCAATGACTCTAGTGATTACGACATAGGAAGTATTACCAATAATCACCATGGAGATCATTGTGACTCAAACTATCACCACAATGAGCGAGACCCTCGCCATGTTGCACACAGGAGAGACCATCATAGTGAGCCTCGTCATCATCACTCTCATGGTTATCACCATCATCGACACCGAGAACCTCGCCACCAGAGTGAATATTCCCATGGAAACTGCCCGAAAAAGCATCACCTTGGCATTCAGTGTTGTCAAGGACACCACCGTGGTCCTCTGTCTTACAAAGACCACCATGGTGACCATCACTATGAGCCCCATGATTACTGTCGAGACCATCACCTGCCACATCATCACCATGGAGACCATCATGAGCCCCATCATCACCATGGAGACCATCATGAGCCCCATCATCACCGTGGAGACCATAATAAGCCCCCTCATCATCATGGAGACCATTACAATGAGCCCCATCATCACCATGGAAACCATCACAATGAGAACCATCATCACCATGGAGACCATCACAATGAGCCCCATCATCACCATGGAGACCATCACAATGAGAACCATCATCACCATGGAGACCATCACAATGAGCCCCATCATCACCATGGAGACCATCACAATGAGCCCCATCATCACCATGGAGACCATCACAATGAGCCCCATCATCACCATGGAGACCATCACAATGAGCCCCATCATCACCATGGAGACCATCATAGTGAAGTGCACGCTCACAATAAAGACCATCACAATGAGAACCATCATCATCGCCACGGAGACCATTACAGTCAAGCCCATCACCATGGAGACCATCACAGTGAGGCCCATCACCATGGAGACCATCACAGAGAGGCTCATCATCACCATGGAGACCATCGTCATGAACAGGATGCATGTCAACAGAAAGACCTCGAAGGCCTCTCCAGATCACACTTTAGTCCAAAGTCATCTCAGGTCCACTCCAAAATAAACCAGAATCACACTGACCCTGGCCATCATGGAAAAGCAATAGACAAGACCCTGGAGTCTCTGTGGGATTCGCCTAGACCTGGCAGCGCCTCCAGTCTGGACAAGGAGGAGACGAGCTTCACTGGCCCATTACGTAAAGTACGACAGTAACAATTTGGTGCATTGAAAGGCTGATACCAATCAAATGTTGCATGCAAACTTAATTGCATTATTATGCAATGTGTGCCACTGCCAACCTACAGATCATTAATAATTGAATTATAAACCAACAATGTGTTATGTAATAGACAGTTAAACAATTGTTTGTTTGTTTTTTTATAACATTTTGCCTTTTTGCTCAACGCAGGAAAGTGCGGATGGCATGAGTAGAATAATGTAAGTTGCAGTACTTTATATGTATATATATTTATAATTTATATGATTATTATTATTTTGCAATATATACACAGTTACTCATCTATTCATTGAAAAGTGCATGCATTGCAAGGGAGTACAGATGAATATTATCCATGTCAAAATGAATCTAGAATGTAACCTAAACCCCTACAGAATAGTACAGGAACAGACTGAAGGGCTGCAGCAAAGTCTGTTGAAAACAGCGGTGAGAGTGGAGTGCCTGGGAGAGGAGTTCATGAGCAGTCGCCACTGTTTGGAGGCCGAGCTTCAGAGGACACGCGTGGAGCTCAGCAACCTCACTGAGAGGTTTAAAAGGTAAAGGCAACAGACAAAAATGCCAATGCAAGTCTTAAGATAAAACAAGTTTTCTCATCTGTCTTTCTAGATTACATGACAACTGCTCCTCCACACAACAAACAAATAGCCTACTGGAGCATAAACTTCATTTGGTGGTAAAAACAAACAAGCAATCACATGCATTTGTATAAACCACTGCACAAAATGAACATATTCAGTAACTTGTATTGATACAGGCTCAGAGCATGGAAGGGGAACGTGAGAGGCTAAACCAGCGCATTTCAGCTTTAATAGAGCAACTGGCTGATTCTAAATTTGCCAACAGTGTGGACACAGGCAATGTAAGATCCTCACTCATGCTTCCAAGGTGTAATTATTTGCAGCCAATATATTTTGTATTTATAGATCTATTTTTCTTTTCTTTTTACAGGTAGTGCAGCATCACGTCGATTCAGGTGTTGCTTTGACTGTTCCTGCCATCACCCCTCCTCCAGCTCAGTTCATGGACAGCTTCACCTACGGCAAAGACAAAGCTGCCGGACAGGAACAGTCTCTAGGGTCAGTTCCAGAGGAGGAGGAGTCCGACTGGTCAGAGATCGGCGAGGAAACCCCGAGATTCGTGCTAACAGGACTGAACCGTGGCCAGGTGTGGAGGCGCAGACAGAGCGACGCCGATAAAGCCAGCGAATCAGAAGGTGAAGGGATATACAGGCCGCACTCGCCACGACCATCGCCTGTACCTCACTTGCAGCTTTCTGTTCCTAATGAGGGCCTGCCTTTCGCGCCAAATGATCTTTCCGATATTGAGACGTGCGAGAGCTGTTATAAGTTCACCACAAGTCCAGGTCTTGGGTCCGCTGTGCTTTTCCGATCGGCGAGCTTGGAGGACATCTCCCTGGGCCGTCACTCTATGCACAAGGAGCTCCAGGGCACCGAAGCTGTGATGGACCTGCACCACTCAGGAGCAGGGGCGGCCCATGACATCGATAACGAGGTCTTCCATCACCTGAGAAACAACAGGGACACCGAGATGGACACCGCCATGTCCAATCTGCAGTCCGCTGAACGCATACTCAACCACCTTATATCGGAAACACGGCACAATGAGGGGACAGGTGAATGCAGTGCTGAGGTGCACGGCTGGCCAGAGGGAATACCAGACGAATTTCTCGAAGGGGAGCGTACAAAGCTGTGACACAACACTGTGCTCAAATGGCATAGAGTGAATATAAAATCAATTCAAATGAAGATTATGTAACTATACTGTATGTGTGTGTGTGAATGCATTTAGAAGTCAAGTATTTTATGTGTATTAAAAAGTCTATTTATCCACAGCAATTAATTCTATATTGTGGTTAGCTATTACACACTAAACGTTTACTGTAGTTACTTTGTTAGTAGTCATATACTGTGTTTTGTCAATTGGAAACGCCCTTTGTCTTTTATTTGCAGATATGCATCTTTAGTGTGAAATATTTAACTATTACTCAATGTTGAAAGAAAAATGAAATAATACAGTATTAAAATTGCAATAAATGTGCTGTCTGTAAATAAACTTAGCATAGATTAGAATAATATTTGTGTTGGTGTGTAACTGCTTTGCTCTGGTTTGTTATTTTGTGTTTGTGCTCCATACCATGTACATGGTTATGAGCAATAAAGAAAGAAAGAACATAATAGCCAGCATGTAGTATGTTCAGTATAACCAATAAACAGTACATTATTTGCTTCTGTGTCTTCTGTGTCTAAGTAATTTAATTACATTTAAAGGTGTACTACATATGTAAGTTTTTATGTAAAATGGCACCTTTACTTTCCATCACAGTGGCCTCTATGATGCTCCAGGGTCAACTGTTCGAGGGTTGTTGGTAACTTTCTGGTACACAACCGTAAAAACCATTGATCCTGGAGCATTATAGAGGCCACTGTGATGGAATGTAAAGGTGCCATTCTGCACCCATACAGCCACTAGGCACTAATATGAAGGTTTTTTTTACTTCAAAAGTTACATTATGCACCTTCAAGTCATTGTAGTACTAAATTACTGTATATTACACTATACTATAGTCTGAATTAACACAGTGTAGCAGTCACAATATGAAGTGCGTGTAAATGTCACTGTTAATTAGATTTGTCTTGTCTCTGCGTGCATGAGCGATGGCTGCTGAGCAGACATTGGCCTGGATTGATTGGACCTGTTTAATAGGATAGGAAGGCATTAGCCCTAAGATGTGTGCCCCAGCCAAGTTCACCAAATCCACTGTGCGGCCCTTTGGATGGTGGACATTGGTTGCTGGGAATAATACATCTTTTTCAGCACTTTTTTGGGAAAACAAATAAGGTAATATAACAATATAATATTAGATGTTCACTTGTATTGTTTATTACTTGAGTTACTCATATTTGGCATCTAGAACGTACTGTACAATAATGTTAGTTAACAACGTATATGACTTTTTGAGGCACATTAATCTATTGCATCCATTGTTAAATAACAATTTTAACCAATTCATCTGTATTTTCAGGCAAGGGGTTAGGTTGCCCCTTCTTATTTTCTTGCTCTCCTTCCCCTCTTCCCCCCGTGAGACTCGGATCCCGTGACTTCTGCAATCATGGTGCTGATGAAGATGAAGTTTCCCTTTCAGAAAAGGGTGAAGCTGGCCCAGGGACTGTGGCTCCTGTCGTTGTGTGCCACAGTGGCTGGGGCCATCACTTTCACCCTGGGATGCATCCTCAAGATAGAACTTCGCAGGAGGGGAGAGGTACAGCCACTACAAACGGTCTAGTACCATTTCATTTGCAGACATAAAGTTGTTGGTTTTAAATGTAAATCCTGAAATTCTAACAAAAATGTGTGTATTTGTTTTTTAAACTTGAGAATACTGATCTAAACCCTAATCCAATTTAAGAAAGAAGGCATCATTTTTCAGTCAGTGGTTCAGAGAAAATGTTTCTATGAAACAAAATCTGTGGCCCCATGCATGAACCTGATATACCACATGAATGTTAATCTGACAAAATTGAGATTAAAAGTAACGCTGTGTTCATTAATGCAATGTATTCAAGTATTTGAGTATTTGTGGTATATCAGGTTCATGCATTGGGCGACAGAAATGCCCTTGACAAATCTCAATTCATGTGACCCAATTTAGATGCCCAATAATAGTAACCAGGCTTAATCTACATGTAAATCTAAAGCTGATCATAAGGCAGTGACAGTACAATAACAGGAGTGTCATTGGGCTTGTCATTTTTAAAATGTCCATTATATCTTTATGAAATCATCTTGGTTTTAAATGCACCCTTCAACAGCCCTGTTTGTTTTTTTGCAATTTGTTTTTATACTATAGCTACATGCTCTGATCATTATGCCTAAAATGCTGAGAGGAACAGTAAAGCTCTTTGCTTCATAAGTCTAACGTGGCTGCAGTCTACTTTTGAATATACTTATTAGTTTAGACTCCAGAGCTTGTCAAAGAAAAGCACACTGTGCATTACCTCCAAGAAGAAACTCATAGTCAGCCAAATGTGCACAGCACAATATCCATCAGTCTCTCTCTTTAAGCCTGCAATTACATATAAACTGCAGCTAGAGTGAAAGAAAAAAGATAAAGATGCCACTATGATCATTTTTGGTGTAGACAACTTCTGAAAACATTAAACATTATTCTTCTATCAATAAAAAGCTTAAATCAAGCCAGAGGTTACATGAACTGAAAATTCTCTGTCAATGACTGAATATTTTGAGTTTTGACATAAAATTTTGAAGGCTGTCTTTCATTTTGAAGGATTGAAAATCAGCCATCGTCATCTTTTGAAAGTTTTATACACGTTTTAACACACACAAAATATATTGCTCACAAATGATATTTAGATTTGCATCCATGTATCCTGTAATCTGTGTTTTCTTACATGTATAATACTAGGTATATAATGAGAAGTTAATTAATGAAGGATAAAAATAGCTTATGACAGAAACCACTGAATCAAACCCTAATCCGCTTTAACTTTTCAATCACCATCCAATCATCATTTGTAAAAGCTAAGATTTTGCAAAGTAGAGTGTTCAAATTGCAGTTGTGATGCTTTTAGGTAATGGACAACACCGACATACACATCGTACCCAACACTCTCATGATCGTGGGCCTGGCCTCTTTGGGTATTAACTACTTTGCTGGAAAGATTGGCCAAGACGCTCTGGATGCGGGAAAATTTCCACGCTGGAAGAATTTCTTGAAGCCCTACTTTGCAATCTCCTCCTTCTTCACGGTCCTCATGCTGCTGGCCGTCATTATGAGCTATGCCATGAAGGGCAGCCTGGAGTCCTCACTAAAGGTGGGCCTGAGAAACGGCATCCGCTTCTACAAAGACACAGACACCCCGGGGCGCTGTTTTCAAAAGCAGAATATCGATCGGCTGCAGATGGAGTTCCAGTGTTGCGGAAACAATGACTTCAGGGACTGGTTCGAAGTGCAATGGATCAGCAACCGCTACCTGGATTTCAGCTCGAAAGAAGTCAAAGAGTAAGCTGTTAAATATAGCCCTTCTGTTTCCTCTCTGATTTCATTTGCCATTTTGACCCCTTTCTTCTTGTCTGCTCCTCCCTCAAGCCGAATCAAGAGCAATGTGGATGGCCGGTACTTGGTAGATGGAGTCCCATTCAGTTGCTGTAACCCCAGGTCTCCAAGGCCATGCATGCAGTATCAACTTATGAACAATTCAGCCCACTATAGCTACGACTACGAGACGGAGGAACTCAATATCTACCTACATGGTTGCAGGGAGGCCCTAGTTAACTACTACATGGGGCTGATGAACACAATTGGCGCGGGAGTGCTTTCTGTGTTCCTATTACAGGTATAATACTTAGGAACACACAAGCATAATGGCTTTTTAAGTGTATTTATTGTTTATGTTGATTTTTTTCAGGGCTCTGTATTGGTGAGTTTGCGGTTCTTGCAAACTGCGATGGAGGCGATTGCAGGAAATGAGAACACAGAGGTAGAAACGGAGGGGTACCTGCTGGAGAAGGGAGTGAAGGACACCATCATGGAGTACATGGACCCAGTATTGAAGTTCTTGCTCATTAAAAACCAGGTTCAGGAGGGTGACACATCAGGCCCTGACAATGCCTAAAAAATGCAGAGGAAAGTACATACACACATGCTGTATTTGAGCTTTGCACGAACGGGGCAACTAATGGTAAATTGATTACATCCCATCAGAACATGAATCAATGAGTTCCACTGACGTAAGGACAATGTCTGACATAATCTGTGTGTGGGTGTGTGGTGATTGGAATAAAAGAATGAGAACCTTACTATTACCAAAAACCTTCTCTGGAAATTAAAATACTTCCTTTACCATCCAGTGAATAAGTATGCTGTACATTTTTATTATTTGTATATTCTTCAAATGTACATAAAGTTACTCTTTAATGCTATTTTTATTTACAGCTGTAAAGTGACTCAATGTAAATTATGCTTTGGAAATATGTCAATTGATTACTTTGCTCTAATGTATTCTTACAGATACTTCTATGAGGAATTGAAAAGTCCCACTGTGGTTTGAGAACCAATGATTTTATTATAATGCATTTGTAGTGAAGTGAATACTGTCTGTATCTGGGTATAACATAATGTGTGAAAGTAAAGTTTATGGTTACAAAAGTCAGTTGACTGCGCTCTCTTCTGTTAGACCTACTTCTCGGTCAGGTGCATTTAGGATTAGGCTATGGAGATTAATTCATAAATGTCAATGAAAGCTCTTAAGAGTGTCCTTTGTTTCAACACCCTTGTTAAAGCTGTTAATCTAATTGTCATACTTGCTGGCCTTGCAGACATTCAATATAGTGCCAGGTCAGGTGCCATATAGCCTAGGTGTGAGTAGTAGACTACTACTGGCTAATACATGATATGAGAAGAAGATAAAGTAACGTGTAAATAAATTAAAGACAATTTGATTGAACATACCAATCCATGGGGGCTACATTTGAGGTCACATCTAGACTGGTCCAGATCCCACGCCTTCTCTGACTCTGAGCCAAAATGTGACAGTATTTATGACCGCAGTAAAACACGTGGCTCAGGCAATAACATAGTGCACTACCTGTTCTCAGTCGTGGCCTCCTCCGTCAAGTGTAGATGAATTGACTAATACACAGTTAATTATTAGTTTATGGATTTAAAAGTGTTAACACAAGCACCATTATGAAAAAGAAGAAGAGAGGGGGGTGTTCTTCTTCTTCTGTAGTGACGTTTGTCTGGGTCACGTGTTTCTCCAACCGCGCGGCGCTTTTCCACTGCCAGGATTTTGGATTGCTCACTGTACTATTTTGAAGCTATTTGCTGTAGAGGTATGTTTACACTTTGTATCTTTATGAGCAAGAACACAGATTATACTTACCAAACAAAGGATTTGAGTTGATTGATGAAATACATTTGAAAGAAAGAAGTGGCTTCTGATTGTTATCAGAAGGCAGGCTCGGCTAGTTGCATGGACAGATTAGAGATTTATTATAAATCAGCCGTCTTGGTTTGCTGTCAAAATAACTATTAGACGCTCTTGGAGTAAGCCTTACTGGCATACAACATTGGTGACTGGTCAGTATGTGTTTTCAGACGTGTTAAGACAGTCACGCCCAGTAGTCGCCTACAGCAGCAGAGACTCCTCCAAACCGCACTGTTGAAGCTGCCCGGAAAGCTAACAGCTAACAGCTATTAGCAAAACACTCTGTGCTGATCAAACGATAAACAAGCAAAGAGTAGTTTCTGAGATGGTTTGAGCCGTGTGGCTGGTACACTTCTGCTAAAAACAGGTTACAAATCTTACTTGATCAGCTGATTGGACTGTCAAAAGAAGTAGAAAGGACATCTACGTGCAAAGTAAGGTATGTTTATAACATGTTTACAACATCTACGGAAAGCCCTTCGCATGGGTAAATATAAGTGGCTTCAGTATATGAGCTGGTCCAATACATTTTAGTTGTCCATTGTTTGATGAGGCTGCTCAGGAAAACTTCACTTTGTTAGCTCATGCTGGCTATTCTAGGCCTCAGATGTTTACCAGCACGTCGAAGTATTTCTCAGTCTCTCATTTAACAAATATTGTTTTTGTTTCTAACTTTCTAAACCAAGGTGTATCATGAAAGGTGGTATCGCTTATATCTTGTGGGTGAGGACAGTGGTTGTGAATTTGAGACGTTTCTGTGCATTCTTGTTTTCTACCACAGGATGGCACCCATGTAAAGTAGTAGTAATCAGGCAAAATAAGTATTGTATGAAACTGTGTGAAAGGCATTATACGTAGGAGAAAGGTTAGATTGATCAAACAGGTACTTTGAATTATATTTGAAATCACATTTTTTCTATAGCTCTTATGCTATCTTGTGCATTAATCATTGGTACTATGTTTTGCATTACATAGTGGGAATGGATGGAGATGAGGTCAATTTTCCACCAGATTCCTCAGATAATCTATCTCAACGAGGAAGCGTTGCTTCATCTGCCACACTTTCTCGTGGTAAAACATGTTCTAATGATCATAAGATTATAAATGTTGTCTTAATGTACTTGATTGCAAACTGTTTCCATTCCCCAGCTCAAGATGTGCTCATATATCTGTTTGGAGAAAGTGCAGTACATCTAACAGTAGAAAGTCTTGGTAGTGTCACTGTACTAGAGTTGGGTCGCAGTGTGCGGGAGGCACTGAATATCCCTGACTCGATTCAGGATGGTTTTTCCTTCTGGTTGTGTTCTCCATTGCTTGGTAAGACACTTTTCCACATTGGTCAAACATCTGTTTGTGGTTCCTAACTGATAATTATAATGTTTTGTTCAGAATTGCAGCTAAAATCAAGGCATCAGCCTTATAAATTATGTCGCCAATGGCACGACCTGTTATATCGCTTCACGGAAGCACCAGAAGATGACATAGCTCAAGGTAAATGTGTGGAATTGGTGGGTTTTATGGTCTTGTCAGTAATGTCTAACAGAGAACATCATGTTTGCATTAGACAGCCGAATGTGAAAGGGTTTAGTCCTTTGGAAATTTGTTCCACTGAAACAGAATTTTCTTTTTCTCCTCAGATGAACCTTATCTTCAGTATCGTCGCAATGTTTTTTATCCCAAATCAAAAGAGCTTCAGGTATTGTACACAAGCATCATATTTGATGTGATTATTGAGCTGAATTGTGTGCTTTAAATTCTACTAATTCTACTCTTTTGGTCAGCAGATAGAAGATGAGGCTGTTCTAAGGCTATTGTATGAAGAAGCCAAAAGCAACATACTGACAGGACGATATCCCTGCGACCCAGAACACTGGACCAGCCTTGGAGCTTTGAGCCTTGCTATTGAAGAAGGAAGTGGACTAGAGAGACAAAAGCTAACCACTACAATAAAGTAAGATTATCAAACTTTCTTATTAACTGCTGTGATTGTAATTCATAGGTTTTCCTGTGTTGCTTGCTTTGAATAGCTTCTTGATGGGTTTGTATGTAAATTTATGCTTGAATTACGAATGGGCAGATTATCAACGCCTACTTTAATTAGTATATTCAAAGTTAGAAGCTAAATTTAGCACAAGTCGTTGCTGAAAAGGAAATGCCAGTTTGTCAATCAGTGCTTGTCTGTGTTAAAAATAAAATGGGCTCAATGTTCGTGGCAATACTACTTTGTGTTGCTATTGGAACACAAAGTTCCAATAATAAAAGGAAAATATTTTAATGAAAGCATTGTGTTGTTTGGTTTTCCATAGAGAAAAGAAGCTGTCTTCTTTTCTGCCTGCTCATGTTGCCTTGGGAAGTGGAGGACTGCTGTCAACCTTGAGAGGAAAGTCGAGTCGTCAGGCCGGTCTGGAGCAGAGCCTTTTAGAAGAATATAGAAAGATCAGCCCTTCAGCGGGCAGCACCTCTGAGACTACACAGCTCCTACAACAGTACCTCAACACCTGCCACTCTCTGCCTTTTTATGGGTATATAACTACTCATTAAATAGGTTCACAATAAATAATATTCATATATTACTTGTTTGGGCTTCATTTACAGATGCGGCTTCTTCTATGGGGATATTGACAAACCTGCTCAAGGACTCCTTCAGAGAGGCCGGCGCAAAGCAGTTATGGTTGGAATCTGTCTGGAGGGAGTATATGTTATGGATGTAAAAGAAAAGGTGCTTGTCCTAATTGTTACATTTAACTTGTTAAATGCAAGCTTATATACTGTACATATCATTTGTGTATGTTTTACATGTTTTGTTTGATTTTTTTTAGCATGTACTTCTTGGTCTGAAATTCAGTGAATTGTCCTGGGACCACACCTACCCAGAAGAGGAGGGGGACTCTCACATACTGTGGCTGGAGTTTGATGGAGAAGAGGATGGCACCCCTGTCAACAAGCTCCTTAAAATCTATTCAAAACAAGTGAGTGCGATCACATTTTTATTGTGAAATTTGCAGCTTTTCAGCTTCCAGATATATGATGTAAACTCCTGTTCCAATGCTGAATAATGTTGAAGTTAAATAACATGGAAGTGTAACTACAAGAAGTAAAGGTCAGTTCTTTTGTATATCACACAGGCTGAGCTAATGAGCGGCTTCATTGAGTTCTGCGTGGAGCTGAAGTGTGTGGCTGAAGCTGCTGCAACAGCAGTGGACACAGACGGCGAGACAAGCCAGTCTCAAACCTCCGGAAAAGACTCCAGCAACAAGACCGGCCGAGGAGGGCGCCGCGGGTTACTGCGCAGACAAAGCAGTGTTGTCTGCAGCCGTGTCCATTCACTAAACACCATCAGCTATGTGGACAATGGTGAGTTCTGTTATTGATCGTCTCACACTGCACCCTATATTCAACTGTGTTATACGAGCAAATGTATGTTCAGATTAACAGAACTTTGATTGTCTTTTAGGAAAGGAAATCAAGCGCTTGAAACCAAAAAGAGCTGCTTCCTTCTTCACTCGACAGGCGACACTATCCACCTACTCCTCTGTTCAAGTGACAGATAGTCTGGAGCAGGGCTAACATTTCAACAACTCTCCTTTTGCCTTCAAAGACCAAACTTTTACACTTTACACTGAGTCGTTGAATGCGGAGATAGTTGTAACCATTAATATATTAATGTGGAAAGGACCAAGTGAGGGATCTAAGTTTAAAGTGATCATATTTATATCTTGAAGTTGTGTATATAAAGAGAATATGGTAATGTGAAAAAAGCATGTTAAACTCTTCCCGTCTTCAATGGTTGACTAAAGTAGAAGAAATCATCTCTACAGATGTTGATAATAAACCGGTTATAGAAAAGCTTAAATGAAATCCTATCCTATCTCATTACAAAATATTTATCCAGGCAATCAAAAACAAACATGCTGCCACAATAAGACCTCTTTCTTTTATACTTTCCTCGGCTGTCCTGTGTGAGAAGTATTTTATAGCGGTTCACTTTGTTTTGGTGATGTTTTAGATCAGGGGAGTCCACTATGGCACAGCATCCAAAAGCGGTCTGTGAACCATTTCTGCAATTGCAGGCTTCCTGCTGAATTGTACCATATTATCACTAGTGTTATTGTTGCCACTTACTTCACCATATCATCAAATACAATCATGCTGACTACAATTTGGTGATAATGTATGTTGGCTCATCTTTCATCAGTCAATGTGAATAATAGAATGTGAGTGACTGAAATGAGCATGGCCCTCCACCATTAAGTTCTTAAGTGTGTGAGCCTGACTGTGCCTTCTTTCCTAACTCAGCTGTGTGGTGCCACGGGGGCACTACATTTTATTCAGTCCTAACATTTGGAGGTGGTTATTGTGGCAAACCTATCTATTTGTGTTTTATTCATTGTAAGTAATGAGTAAGAGTTGTACAATTGGTTATGCAGGTATACTGAGTGTATACTGTATAGTATAGCAGTCTTATGCTAACCAAGTCCACAAACTATGCGTGAAGAGAAAACTGAAACAGCTTGGCCAAATGACAAAGTAAAAAGAAATAATCAGTAAGGTTAAGGTTTACTCACAATCATGTTTACCATATTCACTGCCATCATAATCTGATTTGACAAGTCATGTTTTATATGGTGACCCTTTATGGCCATTACAAATGACATAGAGAAAAAAGACCATGTTTGAAATGGAAAAACTGATGCAATACAATATTTCTACTTTGGACATGACAAACTGATCTATTTAACTTGGATTAGACAGAAGTAAAATAATTGCAACGGAATTTTGTTATTGAATTTAGAGGGAACAAAATACTTCTTAAAAGTGAAGTATGCTGTTACACCTAAGTAAGCCTGTTACTTTGCAACATTACAGTGTGCTGCTTCAGAGAAACAAACTATATATTTCTTTTGTTTCTGAAGGGGTTCACTCACCTATAAGCCATTAAAAGATTAACTTCCACTTGTACTTGCTCCTTTAGGGAGCATACTCCTGTTCTTCTGAACATCGCAAGTACAGAATGTTGCCCTTTGATATTCCTACTCCAGAAGAACCAACAACACTTCTGTTGTCCAATCCATCTATGCATGTTGTGTTGTAGAATAGTCATTCCAACAAATGACAACTGATACTGCACTAAAATACATCTACTGATCTTTTGTATACTTTGATGGTTTAGCAATTTTCACTTTTTTATTTACTTGATGTAACAAGTTGATTAAAGGATACAACTCAAAATACAAAGTGCCTATTAATTTCTACAGTTTTGGCTTGTTGTTTTGGTGCAATCTTCAGAAAAATACAGTTTGGTATTGATCTCTAAAATGTTTGTGTGTATTAATATCTCCCTCCCTTTTCTTTCTTGTTGGATTTCCTTCACATTTCATGTTACTATGGATTTCTGTTTTGTATTCAGGGTCTGCTTTCATTAACACAAGCCCGTACAATGCCTTTTTAAAATAAATGTTCAATGACGAGAACTTCCTTTTTTCTTGTTTTTCTCTCCTTTTCCGGGGCAAGGGGGCGATCTTTCTCTTGACAATTTTACTCTTTGGTGACGTGTCATCCTCCTGTCATGGGATAGGCTACAAACCAGGAAGTAGCATCTGCTGTGCTAGTAGAATGGATTAGTTTTAATGTATTAGGTTTTTCTATTAATTGAAGGGTCATTTGAGCCTTAGGCTTAACGATTAATATGTGGTGTCATCTAGAACTACTGTGAATCTGGAAATTTAAGCTTATTTTTAAATCGCTTTGCCGCAACAGCTAACGCTACTACTAGTCCCGTGTGTTCGTCTGGGGTAGCCTCCTCGTATTGTATTGCAATAGTTTAAAGTGAGTAGAAATGGACAGCGAGGTGGACGGTTCCGTGGCGGAGGATGGCAGGAGACGCAGGGTGCACGGGATGCTGAAGCTCTACTACGGCCTGAATGATGAAGGAAAGGCCACGGAGCAGGCAGAGTCCCTGGATCCCTGCGATGTCAATGGGCCTCATTTCGACCCCGAGCTTTACCTCAACAAGGTACTACGGCCATATTATTATTTGGTTATACATAATGAGTGTTTGTGCAAAGCCAAATACATGCATGTATTTGCGATGACTAAAGTCTAGGGAGATCATTGCCCCCCTACATCATTCACATCCACACTTCCTGGCCACTCAGATGTCAACACACACAACATTACATTGTTCAATTAATTGAGAATCTATACGACAACATATTTTAAATGTTTGGTCTGTTTTTTTGTATTGACATGCTCATTTATTTTGATTTGCAGCTGAGAAGAGAGTGCTCTCTTGCAGAGTTAATGGACCATGAGACATGTATGGTCAAACAGATCCGTTCTCTGGACAGTGACATGCAGACACTTGTGTATGAAAACTACAATAAGTTTATTTCAGCAACAGGTACTGATTTGTAGTGTTCCTAACCAGGGCTGGGTACCTTTCAACTTTTTTCAATACCAGCACTTTAATAATACTTGGTTTACGATACCGGTACCTGAAGGATACTTTTTTCAATACCTATACGAAATTATTGGTCATGTTGAACCATAAAAAAAAAAAAAAAAAATTCGGTACCACACTGGTATTGTTTAACAACAGTATCCAGCCCTATTCCTAACCAAATTGTTGCTATGTAAAGTCCTAAATGTCCCTTTTTTCCCCAGACACAATAAGAAAGATGAAGAATGATTTTAAAAAGATGGAGGATGAAATGGACTGTCTTTCCGCTAATATGGCAGCAATTACCGAGTTCAGTGCTCGAATTAGTGGCACCCTTCAGGACCAACATGTGCAGATTACTAAATTCTCGGGTCAGATAAAAACAAGGAAGAAAATTTAAATTAGTGCCTGATTAAATGCCAAACTAAAATGATTTGTCTCTTCTAGGCGTCCACACATTATTAAGAAAACTTCAGTTTCTTTTTGAGCTGCCTGCCAGGCTCAACAAGTGCCTGGAGTTGCAGGCCTATGCTCAGGCTGTGAACTCCCACCGCCGAGCCCGCTGTGTGCTGCAGCAGTACAGCCATCTCCCGTCCTTCAAGGGTATCCAAGACGACTGTCATGCCATCATGGACAAACTGGCTCAAGAGCTCAGGCAGAAGTTTAGGTAAGGCCCCTGCAGTTCCTTTGTGATGCAGGACGAATGATACTTTTATTAGCTAGTTCATTTTCACCTCCTAATAATTACAAAATATACTTATTCATGAAAATGCAAACACAAGAAAGCTTGACTAGACAACTTTGCCCTTATTGCTCAGGTATTAAAATGATTTAAAATACGCCTGCTATTAATTTGGTAAGATTGTGCAAAGTTAACTTTCACCTGAATTATTCAGTTCATATTTTCTTCTATCTGCTTGTATGATTGCACCTGTAGGGATGGTGGCACAAGTTCCAAAGACTTATCAGAGTGTGTGGAGCTGCTGCTACAGCTGGATGAACCCGCGGAGGAGCTGTGTGATAAATTCCTCAGCCACGCTCGATCCCGACTTGAGTCTGATCTCCTGGGCCTGGAGGCAGAGATAAGTCTGGATGCTCCCTCTGTAAAAGATGTCTCTGCTGCTTCTGCACAAAAAGACTCCTCAGGTGCAGCTTCTGGATCACCCCCTGATGGCTCTCCTAAAGCGCTCCCCTCCTCCACCTCTCTCAAAACCGACATCCTGGAGTTCATCGACCGCGGCTGCAACGAGTTTGTCAGCAGCTTATGCTTAGTAATTACGTCTTATCAAGAACTGTTTATCAACCACCCTCAAACTGGTGAGCTAGCAACCAAGAATATTCCCCAGATGGCAAATGGGAAACTGCATGTATTCGTAGATGATCTCGCCACCCGGTATTTCTCCCTTGTCGAGCGGAGGATACAAGAGGAGAAGGGAGTGGGGGATAACTCTTTACTCGTGCGTGCTTTGGACCGCTTCCACCGCAGGCTACAGGCGGTGGCCAAACTACTTCCTGGTTCATCTGTTCCACACCAGGGCACTGAGATTGTGATCCGTGCGGCAAACGAGCGCGTGAAGCAGTACTTGAGCGCACTGCAGAGTTTCTACATGGACAGTCTGACTGATGTGAGGCAGGCCTTGGCCACGCCCCGTCTCTCTGTGACCGGAGCTTCAGGGGTGGGGGGATCGGCGTCAGGCAGAGACAACCCCAGCAGTTTACCGGAGCTGCTCTCCTCCCTGTCATCCTCCATTCTCAATCAGATCAAGACTGTGCTGGCGTCTGTTCACCTGTTTACAGCTAAAGACATCACATTCTCAAATAAGCCTTACTTTAAGGTCAGTATAAAGTTATACTCGCATGTCACTGGAAGCCACATGTACAACTAACACTGTGCAGCATTTATAACTTAGAGCTCTGTCGTACACGAGTTATCCATCATAGGCAAAGATTCTTGAGTCATCATCAGTTTCCCTCTTCATCTGAACAACAGCATAGGACATACTGTAGGTGGACATAATATAGACCACTGGGAGGGGGTTACCTGTTTTGTTCCCACCTCTGTTTCTTCTAAAGACTATTCTCACCTGCTAGTTGCAGTCTCATCGAACTTACTCACACTTGATCACCGCTTGTTACCTGTCTATAGTTCAGCCCTGGGCTCTGTCTCAGCCTCATTAGCATGGCAGCAAGCTCCAAGTTTCGGGTGAAGGAAACTGCTGTAAACGGGGGCCAGGTTGAAACGAAGATCTCCATTTCTATTCATTGAAGGATTTAGTTTATTTACAAAAATGGCTTCTTTCATTCCTCAATCATACCTAGGGTTGGGTATCGTAGATTTTTTTCCCAATACCAGTACTTTAACGATACTTGGTTTACGATTCCGATACCTGAAGTTCCTTTTTTCCATATACTATATATATATATTTTTTTTCCTATACTAAATTATTTGTCATCTACACAAAAAAGTTAATATCTAGATAATTTTAAATGACCCAAATTCATCTTATTTATCTAAATTTGAGCGGTTTTGATGAGTTCAGTTTTATTGGCTCATTTGACTTAATTCTAACCACTTGTTCTATCATCATTTGGTCCAAATGTTTCACACCCTTTTTAGACCCAGTTTAGACCTGATTTGATCTTGGTCTAGACCTAGTAGTACTATAAAATAAAGTCAACATCTTTTTAAGGTGGTACTTGGTATCAAAAGCATTGGTTAATTTGTTTGTCCACAGAAGGGCTTTTACAGCCAAATCGAATTCACTGAAATATTAAAAATAGCATATCACAAAGACAACATTATCATCAACTAAAAGAACAAAACAACTTGCACTGATGTTCTTGTAAGCCTAGATCCATCTTGAGCTAAAAAGATGAAAAGTTCCTCTACAAAATGAGTGCTGATTGCATCTATTGTCGGGCATAATCAAAGTATATAAGAAGTTTTTAAAGTACCACATTGTCTACTGATTTGGCTGATTAAATAATAATAGCATCCAAACACAGACGTCCTGTAGAGGTTCCCTTTCCCCTCAACTACACAACTAAGTTGATCATCCCTCCACTTGTCGGTTCTCTCCTCCCATAGGGTGAATTCTGCAGTAAAGACGTGCGTGAGAGCCTGGTGGTGAGCTTCATAAGGTTTGTGTGCCAGTCTTCACGTCAGTTCTGTGAAAGTGCCGGTGACAAGGGCGGCTCCACCCCTCCCGCCCTCCTGCTGCTGCTGTCCCGCCTCTGCCTGGACTACGAGACCTCCACCATCTCATACATACTCACTCTAACCGATGAGCAGTTCCTGGTGCAGGCAAGTGCACTACTATCTTAGTGAATAGGGCTGGAAAGTGGAAGTGCGAGAATTGGCGAGATTTCGGTCCGCGGATACAAACAAAAACCACACGTGGGTTTGTCCTGTTCTCCCTGTGCTCGGTTGCAGAACTGATATCGTGGACTTAGAAAGTTGTATACGGTTTGATGGCTTTTTCAGTGTTATAGTGGACACATTTTGTCTCTGGGACTAAAAAAATGAGTGAACGGTCAAAACTAGTTGTGATCTCAGCCACGTCAAGTTCCAATATGACCAAGAGAAGCCAGATGTTGTGTTATGTTATCACCAGGACTCCTACGGCAACAAACCGAGATGCGCCCGGGGATATTTACTGCCGACAGCACACCATAGGACCATAATGAAATTGTTTGTTTGGTTTATTTGGTTGGGACAGTGCGTGCACAGAATGTATGTGAACACGCCACTCCGGATTGTGGCCTTGGGCTAATTTCCATCTGTTGTCCCACATTCGCACTCACAAACTCACTCTCATTCATCCTGGCCTATTGTACATGTTTTTAGTGGTAGGGGAAACCGGAGCACCCGGAGGAAACCTACGCAGACACGGGGAGAACATGCAAACTCCACACAGAACCGTGCCACCTTGTTTATATTACTGCCATTGAGGAGCCATGAATATACTGCTGTAGTTTGTAAAGCATATTAGGTGCCCTAATATGCTTTGGGCACCTCTATTTTATGTATTTATTCATTTAATATGGACTTATAACGTGAGTGAAGTGATCAAGTGACAGCGTAGACCAGTCCTGAGTGGTTTGTTTGGTAGTGGGATTTTTTTTCTTTTTTTTTTACATAATTGACCCACGCATATACGCAGGTGCAATGTGCACTTGGCTTATTGGTCTTTGGTAAACCTAAAAAAGGAGCATGTGTCACATTAACTTTGGTGATTAAAGCCGAAAACAAAGCAAAGCACTTTGCACCAGCCGCCTCCTCGAGCACGTGGTCATTTGTTTGTATCCGAAATGGGTGCGAGA
>OMNZ01040083.1:27484-42367 GCA_900303255.1 Lesueurigobius sanzi | reverse complement strand
CCCCCCCCCCCCCCTTCCCTCCCCTTCTCCGATGCCACCCCTCTTGTCCTCTCGTGCTTTTCAAACCAGGACGGCCCCGACGTGGTTCTTGTTTTGCAGCACAATGAAGAGGGGACCCCCAGTAAGACCAGCCCCTCAACTCAATTTCTATTGATCCCTCGCAGGCTGTTCCTCTCCTGGTCGTGTTAGACTTCACTGTGTTAAAAAAAAAAAAAAAAGAAAAAAATCTCAATGTGACCACTATTTGCCTTAGTTAATTGGATTTTGACAGCGATCCAATATTATGTTTGAGACAATGAAAATGTGTCGAGGCGGCTTGGTCAAATGAAAATGGCCTTATTAATTTAGGACTTAATACACTCGGCCTTTGTTGTCCTGCAATGTCATAGCACTGCACAGTTTTTACTAGCCCACATCTGAGGAGCAATACAGTTTGAATCCAGAAGTTGGCAAAGGGAGCCACATGCTTTTGAGGCTTTTATTAGAAATAACTCCATCACTTCTACTGCACAATAAATCACAATTAACGAGTGATTTAGGCAGCACAATATTCTCAACAACAACAATATATCCTGTTCCCCGGTGTCTTTTGGTGTATAAAAACGGGTTATCCTGAAGTTTAGCCATCTACAAACATGTGCTGCAATGCGTGTGATTCTTGGATTAGTTTAGCAGTTCATCTTTTAGTCTTCTGTCAAAATGCTAATGCTCCTGGACATGAACTGGACTTTTATCTTCAGACGAATCGTAAACCTACTGGTAATTACAATCTCAATTTTAAAAAAAACAACGGAATTAGATATATCTTTCCAATGAATCTTACATCCCTAGTTCAATCATTCATTTGTTGTGGCAGATTCTTCTTTTTTTTGGTGCTCAATGGAAACACATTTTGGGACTCGTATCAAAGGTTACTGTGAGTGTAGCTTTGTTTTAACCGCGCCATTGACTAGTGACTAGCGCGGATGGGGATTCGCTGCTGCGCCATTCTCAACCTTCACCTCCTGAATATTACTAATGGTCTGCTCACATTGTCAACGGTGCTTGTTTCAGCCTTTTTAATGGGTGGGGTGACTAATTAATTCATTATCCCAAAATGCAAATGAGCTGCACCAGCCTCTCACTCGCCTTCCCAGTTCATCCCCCGTGTGTGTGCGCGCATATTCTGCCAGAAGCGCCCGCCTAATGTTTTCAGTAGGAAACCGGTGACCTGTGTGTGGATTTGCAGAAATTATTTGCTATTTAAAAGTAGACGTGCTGTTTAGATATTGGTTATAAACGGGGAATAGCTCTCACTTTGTTTATCCGTTCACAGCGGTGATAATAGCCCCTCATTGCGGAACGTTGTAAACACTTTCAACTGTGAGAAGTGTTTCTCTCTCAACATAAAGCATAAGGAGTGCAATTTACTATTTGAAATGAGCTTTACATTTGTGGCTTTTGTGGATATGTCCTTGTTGATTCCCCCCACCACCAACTTACACTTGCTGCGTAAACAATGTATGAGTGAGGGAGGGGTTGTTTGTTCTCATTCTAACTCTGAAGTGTAATAGCACAGTATTTTCTAAAGCATAAAAACGGCTAACGTGCAGGCTTTCTTTTATGTCTTATCTGGTGTGTTAATGTGAAATCCAGCCTGCCTATGGGGAGAAAGAAATCCCTGTTTCAAGTAACACTTTCATAGTTTAGGCTACGCACTGACACCTGGAGTGGAGTATCAGAGAAACTAGTCTGTGGCCTCTTTTCAAGGCTGTAAAACGCTTTTCTCCAGGAAATGAATGGTTGCAAAACACCTGAACTCTATACTGCTTTTTACAGAAAATCATTGCTGTCTAAACGGCTCATTTGGGAGTCTTGAGTCGTGTTTGTTCTAAGATCTTAAAAATGTGTGGCCAGCTTTAGTCACAAATGGGCAAATAGCATTGACTTTTTATCTAAGGCTGTTATTGACTCTTTGCGTAATGATGGTCACACTACACTACTCATTGCCCTTCCTTCCCTACACTTTATACTGTGTAAACGGCGTTTCCCCACGGGAGCCTCCATCAATCAGCACCCCAAGCTGCCCCCCATCTCCTCCACCACCTTAACCCTTAAGTCTTTGATGATTACTTGGATCCACGCCATGGTCTTTTCATTATTATTACGGACAGTGTTTTTTTCTCCACTCTTTTTTTTTTTTTTCTCGCGTTGTAAGTGTGTGGTCGCCGCGCGTAATTCTACCAGTATGTGGATAAAGAAAGACTAGGTCAGCCATGTGGATGCGTCTGTTGAACAGCTGAAGAGGAGCAGGCTGGAGGGGGAGGAGGGAGGGAGGCAGAGAGGAGGAGGAGGAGGACCGAGGAGGGGGGTTAGTACAGAGACGGAGGGGGGAGAGAGCGTGTGTACGGAGCGGTGTGTGTGCGCATTGGGAAGCTAGAGGCAGCGGGGTGAGCGCGTGTGTGTTGGGAGCAGGAAAAAAGAGGAAGCCCGTCCGTGTAAACGCTTTCCTTTTACCTAACACCCCGCGGAACAGGCACTTATTTTTTTGTTTTTTTTTTACGCGGACGCTAACCTCGACAGCCGCGGACAAAAGGGAATACGGAACCGCTTTAAGGAGGACTACACGAACTCACGCGTTGTGTTGCGATACCAAGAGTCTATCAGTAAAGTGAAACCGCCTTTTGTGTTGAAGCAAGTGCTCGCCTCTGGTCCGTGCAGGCAGCGGTGTGGAGGAAAAAAAAACCGAAGGGATAAGATTGTTTCATGTTTTGACGCACGCGATTGGATTGGCTTTTATTTGGAAGTTCGCGGGTCAACTCGGGCAAACGGGATTTTTCAACTTGTTTGCAGCGGTCTCTGGGACTCCCAAGAATCACCAGACTGGCGGGTGAGTAAGTTACACACAGAATAGAAAAAAAGAGAAGTGCAGGATTGCTGTGGTTAAGGGAGGAAGGGAATGAAAGAGAGAGAGAGAGAGAGAGAGAGAGAGAGAGAGAGAGGGGTGGAATTTGGAGTATTGCTGTTACGCGTAAAAGTGCCAATCGCTTGCATGTGTGTGTTTTTCTCTTCTTTTTTTGAAAGTTTTCGCTTTTTTGTCGTCCAACTTGGCTTAAAGTGCACCGACCCTCAAACAACCCCCGTGACCCCTCTGGCCTGAAACTTATAACCTATCTATAACTGGCTGTGATGGTTAAAAGCTAGAGCAAACAAAAGAACACGGTTTTAAAAAAAAAGCTATCAATCATAACAAGGGTGAAAGATTTTATGACAGGAGAGGCTAAAAAGTTTAAATCCCGATGAGTCACTTAAGACTGGTGGGATTCCCCTTGAGATGGAAAAAAAACTAACTGGTGGATTTGAAGAAAGAGTTGTGTCATAAATTGATCACTAGATGGTAACAACCACAATAGAAATTCACTTTGGCGACGTGTTGTGTGCATGGGAGACTTTTGAGTTGCAAACTGTTGAAGGACCACCAAATTAACTTGACTTCCCCCCCCTTCAGCACCCCAGAGGCTATGAACTCTGGCCCGAGCACATGCGGATCTCACTGTGGGGAGGTGGAGAGGGGAGTGTGTGTGTGTGTGTGGGGTGGGGGGGTCCCGGGCTGTTGTTGAAAAGAGCAAGGCAGGGGGGTGAGCTGGCTGACTGGCTGGTGGGATAGTTTTATAAGAGGGGGGGGGGGCAGATTAGGATTTGAACTGCAGTTATTTGTCTGCAAGGCGGCTTATCTAATGTTTTCCAGTAGACTCTCTTGGAGCGGGAGGAGGAGGAGGAGGGCTTGTTTATTTAATATGGTGTAAAATTGGTCATAGTGAGTTTGCATGTGATTCTAGTCAGAAGTCCAAATCCCCCCCCAGGCGCTGCAAGAGAGATCCAAATTGAGGGAACTGGAAGCCGTTTAAAAACAATAAAACAACTCCACTGCTACTTGTCAAGTGCCCACTCAGCCCTGTGTTAACTAGAAGTGACCCGCAGTTAAATGATTCATATGTGATTAATCCATTTAAGAGCTGGAGGTATGTGGCATAAGTAACACGTGTAATGAATAGGTGTTGGCACAAACCGATTCGTTGCGCATAAAAAAAGCTTTCACACGGGTTAAAATAAAAAGCAGACAGGAATGTGGACGTATGACATTGTACAAGATAACATTATAGGGAAAGTGACACCAGCCCTGCTTCTGCTCAACAGACTGGAGCATGTCTCGCTTACAACATAACCAATGAGTACATTCTTTAAGATACTGAGCTGAGAGGTTGTTTTTCTCCCAGTTCAGTCGCAGGTTTGCAAAGCTCGAGTTGTTTGCGCTCAAGTTGAAAGAAGAGCAAACTTGACTTCAAAACAGTATCCATAGAACATCTTGGAATAATTAAAATGTTACAGCCCTTATGCAGCTCGACTGTAAAGGAACTAGAATGATAGCAAAGCAAGCAACTTGTTATCAGAGTCTGTGTTGTTGTCTAACCTAATCTTTTCTTCTATATCAAATGTCCTTCCAAACCATGAACTTGTTTATGACCCTCTTGAATTGATTAGTATTTAGTTTGACTCAAATGGCTGAATTGATGCATTGTGTTCTCAGAATCCTCTTTCTTGCCCTGCTTTTGAAACTATACACCGTAGTCTATAGCCAAGCTACATTACACTGTGAACTTCTTTCATAGGGTCTATTATAGTGTTAGCAAATTTAATGGCTCAGAGTTTGAGTGCACTTTTTAAAATGGCATCTTCCTCACTTCCTCAGAGGTCAGGATATCCATTTAGTCTCACTGCTTGCGGATTGAATGAAAGAGGAAGTGGTCACCGCTGTTAATGGCCTGCCTCGTGTTGCACTGTGGCTTTGTGTTTGTCTCTTTCTTAAACAGTAGCCAGCCAGTATCAATCATGACTCCAGTGGTCTAAATCTTAATTATGTCTCCACACTTCTGCTCCCACTCTGTTCACAGTGTCATAGCAGAGTGCTGTGTGGGTGAATGAAATCCCCAGTGCGATCCGATCTGGCTGCCTGTGTTGTTGTTGATTCATGTCGAGCAGGAGGAAAGGCATAGTAGCCGCGTGAGTCACCTCGCTTTACAAGTCCTGAGCGCTGACAAGGTAAACCGGCTGGCTGCTAGTCCACGCTCAGGGTATGAATGAGGCCCGGGGAGTCACTTCTGAGGAGCGCGAGAGGTGAAACGCTGATCAAAGATGATGTTTTGGGTGGTGGATGGAGAGACGAGGCAATCTGAGAGGTTGTAAGGGCTGTCTGGCTGCTTGATGTTTTGACAAGGCATTAGAAAAACATTATTTAATCTTCTTGCGTGATGGCCCCTCCTGGGATTTAGCCGTGCTTTGTCTCTGTTATGGCTGCAGATGTATCAACGTGTGACATCGGGAAAACAATTTACAATATTTTAATCATGTAATGGCTTTTCATCTAGTAGAAACTCACTTACACAGCATCTATTACCAAACCGCAAACAGTCACAATTAGGAAATAGTAAAGGCTGCTTTAACTCAGGCAGTAGACTTTTATTTGCTGATAACAAAATATCTAGTCTTATGTCTCAAACCTGCTGTGATTCTTGTATAAGCCGTGTCGCGGATACCCTCATATTGAAATGGCGCAATGCATTATGGGACTTCCAGGGGGCAGATAAGAGTTGGTCGCCAATGCAATAGATTCACTCTCGCCACATTATTATGAATTTAAGTTTAACCATGATTACTGATGACATTTTCCCGAATCTGCAAAGCACACGGGAAGGACACAAACTGAGGACCATATTTTCCTGATTATAGAGGGATTATTTAGTTTTCCGATAATATTATAACACCTTTCTGGCGCTAAAGTAGTACATGTAAATACCCTCGAAACAATCAACAACACATAGTTGTCAAATATTGGAATCAATAGCAAATATACCTCGAACTTCTTATAATATTCACAGATCAGTATACAGATCTCGGTCCCTTGGGTCGGGATTTGACCCCTGGTAAGGCCATGATGCAACGTGAAAATATGTCAACACGGCAGTATATGCGAAGCGGCTTATTGAATTTTACAGTTCACATACCACTCTTGCAATTGTGCCTGTTGAGTAGGTGTACTGACTCTTGATTGTAAAACAAAAACTGCAACCCCCCCCCATAAGGTTCAGGTTAAGGTGTACTTCATTGCCCCCGTAGGGAGTTTTGTCTTCTGCGTAATTGAGCAGCAGGAGACAACAAATATTCAGTCTGTTCTTGTGACATTTCTCTGCATCTTGTAGTTTTGACAGTCTGTATTGTTTTAGTTCCTATAACTATAAAGTTCTGTATTTGTTTTTGACTTTACCGTGCCCAAATAGAACATCAAATCAATACATTAAAAGTTTCTAATAATAGGGATGGTCCGATATGAAAGTTTTCTGCCGATATTGATATCAACATTTAAAATCAATAGCAAGACCTCCTCACGTCGAGTACAGTCCCTAAATTCGTCATTGGAAAAATTGATAATGCAATATGACTTTTGAGACTATGATGGCTATTAAAATCCTGCTTCCTCTTGGGGACATTTTTAGTGAATTTGCATTGGACATTCTTTATTTATAAGAGTCATTTCAGCACATTTGAATAAACTGTTGCCCTAGTTAGATCCGTTGCCTATCTGCGCTGCTGCAGGCTCAATGTGCTGTAGAAAGACGGCAGTTGACATGGAAAAATCCCCCGCCGATCATTTTTTCCCAATCGGGCCGATACCGATATTTGAAAAAGAGGCAAATATCTGACCATCCCTAGATTCTATCTCAAAATAGCCGCGATACGCACCCTTAAAAAGTGCTTGACGGTCTTAATTTTGTCCAATTTTTCAAAAGGTGCACATAGGGACAAGTCTATGATAAAGCATCATATCTCAAAAGTCAATGTGTTAAATCCTGTGAAACAATGAGAATTTGCTAGAAACCTATTGAAAGAAACGAGCACGCTCTATGTCATACTGTAAATATTCATCATTTTAGATTCCATTTTTATGCGAGTTCTATTGTAGGCCCAGGAAATATGAATTAATGTCCTAATTTGTGCACTTTCGCAAGTACAAGCAATAAAAAGTGCATTTCTATTGCCTAATGTGGCGCGTCATCTTAAAAATACTTTTGGAAGGATCTTAACAACGTCCTAAAAGGTATTAAATTTGACTGCACTGCAATAACATACATTGACAACATAATTTGGACCATTACACCATTTGTTCATCATGCTATAGAAAATATCACCAGGAGTATTTCCATTTTCTCACTTTTTCTTGCTGCTACAGAAAACTCTTTCACAGCTTCTGCCCCTCTCTGTGCTTTAACAGAGTGATGTAATGCCTTAAGAATCAGAGAAAGGCCACGCAGTTGTAAATGATGCAGAGTGTGTGTGTGTGTGTGTGTGTGTGTGTGTAATGAGCAGGTCTGCTGGAGGGGGGGCTGGTGGGATCTGTTACAATGGAGGCCAATGACTCGACTGTATTCCATAGTAATTACAAAGGAACGAGACATTTGTTATTTTAATCACCAAAGCAATGAAAACAGATGCGGCAGTGGACCAATAAACAGCACGCCATTTGCATTAGGATTAGTATTAAGTGGTAAACAGTGGATTGGAATGAATAGCTATACCTAATTATCTTTTTAAGCATGCTATCTGCTAGCATTACTTATCTTCCAGTTTGAATTGTATTTGTTCTTGTTAATTGTTCATTTGTTTTGGTTTTTTTTTTGCTTTTGGGATATTATGATTACTTATATTTTGATGTTGACTTGCACGATTATTCGCAACCAGCAAACAATGTATTAATATCCAGTACAATTTCCCATGTAAGCAACAAAATATCCTGTCTCTATGAGGTCTTGTGACTGCAATGACTCATCCTGTAGTTTAAACATTTCCTGAAATGCCTGTGCTGCTTATAGCTGTTTCATATTGCTCATATTCTAGTCCTCCCTGAAATGCTAATGCTTCTGGAAATGTTGAAGTCGTCCAATACTTCCAATACAGTACAATACAGTACTTCCAATACAGTACTTTTTTTTTTACACTATTCTCTCCCTTTTCTAATGAGCTATGACTGGCGCTTCACAATACAATAGTTGGCCTATAGTTACCAAGTGGATCAAGTCAATAATATAAACTACTTTTCATCCCTTTTCTTTTAACAGCTCTTGGATCCATTGTGTCTACTTTACCAAATGATTGAATATGCATTTATGATAATAACACTTCTCCCTTATGAATATAGTCTTGCTTCATTTATCACCTAATTTTCCCCTCCCACTTTGACCCCCAACAAAACCCTAAACGTGAGACCGGCCTTGTCACAAAGCCGGGCGGAAAATCAATGAGGAGTCACGGCTTCTGTTGCATTGTTGGTAACACGGCCCCCCCCCTCCCCCTTTTAATGCGGCCAGGCCAAGACGCATCTCATCTGGGACTGTTGATCCTCGACCGGGGCTAATTCCATAATGCTCTGCCGCCGTTTGACCTGTAGATGGTGCTGTGCAGGTCTCTCTTGTTTTGGGATAGATCTGAGGAAGATTGACACTGGGATCGTCACTGCGGGTGGGGGAGGCGCAGAGCAGAGAGGACAGAGGTGTCGCCAGGAGTCCATTTGTTGTGTGTAAGAGCGTGGTATCTTTAATTAAAATACACGTCCGGAGCGAGCGGGGAGTGAGAAATTGGGATAATTGAAAATGTATCTCTTTGCCCCCCCCCTTCCCTCTCTACCCCTGTCTCTGTCCGTACATCCTTTACGCAGACGAGCCCCATCGCTGGGCACTTTCACACATGTTAAGTGGGGGGGACATCTGGCCTTGTTAATTCAGCGCATGGCCATAAAGTGGAAAGGCGCTCCCCGCAGATCCTCCTCGACCGGCTGGTCAGATGGAGGCGGCGATGGGGCTCGTGGCTCCTTCACTGCCCCTCCGACGCAATACAGAGACCCTCGGCCGCTGTGATGTTCAAACACGGACGTCTGGATGGGGAGCTCGGTCTGCCCGCGTCGAGGGAACATGAACGCACCGTTTCATCCTAATTACACAACAAAGAGACGACGAATCTTCGACTGGCAGCACATTCATTGATTCATGGATGATTCATGTGATTTGAATGCACAATGAAGCTCTATGCAGCTACGTGCAGGACTTATTCAAATGACTACATCAATGCTAAGCTCCTGGAGTAATCTTACAATAATTTAAGGCGTTATTCACAACTGGTTTAAGCTGAGATACAGTGTTCAAATTAAAAATCGCACAATTTTATGCCTTTTTTTGTTGTCTTTTCTAACCTACAGGGTTTCAGAGTAAAAAAATATGTCCCATGACGACAGGGTTTTGTTTTGCGTATTGTGGATGTTGCGCTGCCTAAATAATTGCGCTCAAATTGTGATTTTGATTCTATTACGATCGTTTGCGCAGGCCAATCATTAAACTATTACAAGCTAAATGTAAGCCATCAATTCAAGGCATATTGTCTCTCTAAGCAGCTGGCAGCGAAATGCCACACCATTTGTCTCTAACATTTTGTTTAGAAGGTGACATTTTATTGGGTCCTTTTCATTATTCATCAAAAGTCATCGCATTTTCTGCCTCTTCTAATTTGGAAAGCGGAGTAACGCCTGTGTTTCACTTGTCACTGATCCCCTCGTGTTGATTTTATCATGGTGTTGCTATAGGGCAGGTTGGTTATGAGCAGAGCCTGTCCGTTAGCCCTGTGGTTGATGGTCTTCCTGCTGCATCCACCTTCATGTCCTTGTGCGGAGAAATTGAACGGCGGCCGCAGCGGGGGAGGCGTCCATGCTGTGCACTCATATCCTATTTTAGCAAGTAAACATTTAACGTCTTTAAATGTATCACAGCGTTATTTATGCATAGAATCTGCTGTTACGTCTGAATTATGTATCAGCCCATGAATAATTCATCCGTGCCGTTCCTTAATGATTACTTGCCAGGCGGCAGAATGGTAATATTTGCTGATAAATTTGCCCATTGATCTTGGTTGTGTTTGACCACGCTTGTAGAAATGTTTCTGGACTTTTTTTTTCTTTTCTTTTTTTGCTGCAAGGATGCAATTAAAAGCGGGCTAATTGTGTCTTTTTAATAAGATGTCTGCTGGAATTGACTGAGCCCAGAGGAGCAGAGATGTAAATGCTACCCCTGTTTTGTAACGAATCTGTGGCAGCCTTTTTGACTCCATCTTTGTAAGGTTTTCTTTGTTGCAGCTTGTACGTCGACTTGTTTATCCTTCGACCTCCACAGATCAATGTCCAATTACAGTTTAGTCTTTGTTGGCTCGTGGCCATTACATGATGGAGTATGTTGAGGTGCAGAGAGTGTGTAGTGAGATGGTGGTTCAGCCTGTATTCTGTAAAGGTTGTATCAGTTTTTATTAGCACTGCTCTTAACAGGCGCGCCCAGTCAGATTATTGGCACATTATCTCTATAATGCCAAAGCCTCGCATTACCTCAGCCTGGAAGCACAGCCTGTTACAGTGCAGATGCATTGCTTGTCCACACAATGAGAAAATATTGACTTGTTGTCACTCACTCATTTGATTAGTTGTGCCGCAGATTCTGCTTTTCATTTGTCACCTTGGCAACAGACCTAGAAAACATGGCTCCGTGTGTGTGTGGAGTAATGAAGCAGTGGAGCATTGAGACTGTTCACATCTGGAATAGCTCTCTCTAAGCACAAATCAATGTCTCTATCACTCATAGTGTATCACTGCCACTTGTCAGCTTCGCTCGTATCCACAAAAGCCAGCATTTGACAGCTTTCCTCTCTGCTGCAGCGTGGGAGTCGTGTACTCCAACAATTCCACTTTGATTTTACAGCTCAGATTTATCTGTGTATTTACTGCCCTAGTGAGTGTTCTTTTGTCTTTGAGAAGAGCTTAAATCAGTCTGCGCAGGCTGTGTAAGCCAGGTCATAACAGAGCACCTCATGTTTAATCCAATCGGATTCATCAGTGGCCTTGTTCTTCTGAAATAATGAGGTAGACAGTCAGGTCTGCCCCAGGCTGCAAGTGAGGAGATGGTCTCTGTGAACCGGCAAATCAGCCCTGTTTTTTATGCTAAAGAGACAGCCTAATGACGGTGCTTGATGTGTGTCAGAGCTTTAAGTTAACTCGCATTAATTCACACAAAGATCTAATGGGCTTGATTGTCAAGCTGCGTGGACACAGTCACAGAGGCTTGTGTGCAGCGGGGGAGGGGGGTAATTGTTTTTACTGGCAGTGATTTCTGAGTGGAAGGGATGACTGCACAATGCAGATATGTAAACAAGGAGAAACTGAGAGCCAATATGCTGATACCTCGTCTGTTTCCTCTTCATCGACTCAGGTTTGAATTGAAATCTCTGAGCTCTGCCCAAACAATTCTGAGCGACACTTTGGCAGCAGCCTTGGCTTCACAAACTGGGCTGCTCTGCAAACCTGTGTCTCAAACAGGCAAATCATGTGCAAAATGGACACTTCGAGGAAATCATTAGCTGTGACGGCGAGTTGTTGAACAAAGAGAAGAGAGTTAAAGACAACAGATGCTCAAAGGGCTTGAATCTGCTTATTGGAGCATGACTCTGATTTAGCGTAGCACTGGAGAATCTCACTGTAGACAATAATGCAGCGGCTTGCCAAGCCTCTGCCACTCATCTACTCTCCAGAGGCATTTGCAAAATTCATTTAATGTTTATGCATTTCTCCAAACCCCAGTCCTTTGTTCACTCATGCCTGCTGTCATTTCTGCACATTCACACACTGGCAGGTTGCTCTATTGCTTGCACTAGACATCTTGTAATGTTTATCCGGCTGCAGCTAAGTAACTCTTGTGTTTTATAAATAACAAGTGACGGCAGGGGGGCTTTGTGTGGTGATCTGCTTTTCTTCAAGACATAATTCAAGAATGCTTATAATTGTGCTACAAATTTTGTTTTGCTGGTAGTTAGACGTCAATTTACACTTTCTAGTATTCCTTAAGCCTACGCAGTATTATAAATGACTATATGCCATCGCCATGTATGTGGCCTATAATTATTATCCAAAGGCTGCTTGTTCTGCAATAAAAATGTTTCTATGCACTAATCATCTCATTAAAGCGTCAAGAAAACTTCAATTTATTCATTTTTATTTATGCATGAACATAAAAAGCGGTATAGAATTTCAATACTCGTTGACATATCTATAGTCACAAACTGCATGTTCTGTTGACAGGGTGCTTCCTGGCATTTTGCGCACAGTGACTTTGATTGACAGCCGTTTGCATAGCTCCATCTCTATGCCTATGTTTATTTAGCTGCAGCTGACATTCCAAGCATGTGTAATACAACTATGCTATGAATAAAATGTAGCTATTAATTTGACAAACTTGAGATTTACTATAGGATTTGCCAACCGCGCATTCAAAACAGAAAGCAAATTTGCTCACTGTTCATTGCCCTTACCGATTGTTAAATTTATCTCTTGTTGTCCTGATTAAGATCAATTGAGCACGACTCGGTCCAGTTTGCAAACACAACTCGAGGGGTTAGCGCGAGGGCGAGTCCGGACATCTGTCTTCTATGGATCTTTAGCACTCACCGTCCTCCCACGGACTGTTGGGATTTGGCGTCCGAGCGTTCGCGCCGGCCACCGCGTTTCCTCCACCCAGCCACCCACAGCAGGCTTATCTGTGCAGCCAACAACAAGCAGGAGAGGGTGGTTACAAAGGAGATCGAAAAGCAATCGGGAAAAAAACAGAGCACCTTAAGAGCCCGGCGCCATCATAACTCCACTTCAAACTGGCCTTTTGTTCCCAGACTGTTGGAGAGCACATCACAGCGGAGTAAGGTAGCAGCACATCTTTTTCATCCTCAAATACTCTCCCACTCAAGCAAGATCCTCTGCCTGATAGAGCTGCATAAGGGAGAAAAAGGTTTTCCTATGGGACTCTTGTTGAGGGATTTCTGTGCCTCCACCATGCACTGATTAAAGGAACACTTGTAGATAATCCCTTTTAAAATAGGGCTTTGTTGTGGCAGTGATGACAGCAACTTTACAATGCAGGTAGAGTCACATTATTGCCTTGATTAGGCCTTGTACGATGAAAACATTAGAATAGGTTTGGCACTCAGTAGCACACTAAACTAAACCAACTAAATTGAAAAGCATTGTTTGAATGTGCATAATTAAACATCAAGACCCACATTTTTAATGTTTTCTCCAGTTAGCTTATATTGTGTTCTTGTTTATACCTATCCATGGACCTCGTGTGATGAAAAAAACTTCTGTCAAAACAATTTACAATGCTTTTTGAATGGTCAAAACAAACACATGAAAATGACTCCCATAGTAGGAAAACAAAATCATTGTCTTATTAGCATTTAGCATAACACACAATTCTTGCTCTTATACAGAAGTCACTTCACTGAGGAGTTGTTTGTTCTCTTAAAGGACTAGGCCACCATTTTTCCATACTGCGATATGTTCTTACCTGAGCCTAGACGAGTTGATGCGTACCTGTCTGGTCTTTGTGCGTGCCCTCAGTCACGCAAAAAGGCCGAAGAAGAATTTGTTAGCATTCTTAGCCCCTTAGCATATATAGCATATTCCTATGGATCCAAACAGGGTTGGATCCATAGGAGAGGCTAAATGCTAACAACATTTCTGGTCTTTGTGCGTGACAGCGGGCACTCACAAAGACCAGACAGGTACGCATCAACTCGTCTAAGCTCAGGTATCATTTGTTGTCTTCTCACCTTTTGGCTAGTACTGTAATGTGTTTTGAATATTCTTAATTATTTATGACCTGCAAGTGATGAAAAATGTGGACTGTTGAATTTAGAGGGAAAGTCCTCAATATTGTATCCATAACAGACAAAATAATGACTGCCAAAGCATTAATAGAAGCAATATGGTAGGACAATAATAGCATCAACGCTACACGCAAGTCATGCTATTTTTAAGCACGCTAACTAAGCATGATTCCAGAGGCCAATACCAAAGTCTATATTTTGATTTCTAACTGGTTATCACCTTGCTGTGATCAGCCACCGTGCTCCGATAAATATTTAATGACAAGCCATCTGAAATAGAGCTGTAACTGACTGCGCGTGAGAAATGAAGCTTCTATTTAGGGGCCACAGTGTTCCATAAAGTCATGTCGACAGCCCAAGGTTATTAGTGCGCTATGACTGGAGCGGCCACTCAACACTTCTCTCTCCTTCTCCTGCTCCAGAGAAACGCACCGGGGCTGTTATTGAGCGCTCATGAATCCTTGATGAATTACCGGTGTCGCGGCAGAGGCAAAAGCAGCAGAATGGTGCACATTTAAGTCCAACTATTTCTCCCACCACCAGGGAAACAGCTGTGTACTCTGGCCTCTGCTGCCTCCAGTTTTGCTCTGTTTCATTCCACATGCCGGCTGCCCTCTGGGTCCCTGTTTGATGTTGTTCGTGTCATGCAAAATTGATTGTGGCGTCTTGCACCGATGCGCGCCGAGATGAGGAGTTCACAGTGAAATAGATAGATTTCTTTTGTTGTACTTGTGTTTAATGACAGGTAAATACCCCAGATCCCCCGTTTAGCCACAGCAGCTTATGTAACTAAAAGAGCATTTAAGGTTGGTTATCAAAGAGTTCACCCGTGACCAGGAATGTCGAGGCGTAGAAGTGCGCTCACTGCATGACTCATGACAAAAATACATCAATTATGCAGAGCTTAACAGTAGTAATTGTCACAACAGAATAAAAGAAAGGTGTTTTACGATTCCTGCATACTTGTCTAGACCAGCTGTCTCCAAAGTCACTTCTGTTGATTTTGATAGTTGCTTTATTGAAACATTAATCTCATATCGAATTGTGACGTACCCAGAGGTTCTCACCCCTATTACCCCCCCCCCCCCCCCCCCTCCCCCATTTTTT
>OMNZ01040083.1:6719-25159 GCA_900303255.1 Lesueurigobius sanzi | reverse complement strand
AGCTATACATGGGTTTCAGTCACTTGACCTCAGTGGTCAGGGCGGCCATTTTGTTGCCCGCTGGCTAGTCCAAGAGTGTATCAGTCTCTCTGTTTATCTATGGTCTGCACTGACTGAACCCAAGAAAAAGATCACAGAGAAAGGCGTCTATTACCTCTTCGATGCGTTCATTTAGTGGAAATAGATCTCTGGCCTGTGTGGGAGCCTCCTGCCCTCTCCTGGCTGCTGCCACTAATGGCTCTTTGCCTTGTAACCATATCAATGCGCTGTTTGTTTATGTAGACATGTACTATCTTTGTTAAGATGAGATAAGAATAATACTTTATTGAACTCACAATGGAGAGATTTACTAAGCATTCATCAATCAATGGACCTTTATTTTCGTCCTGAGTGAGTAGTGATACTGTATTACTAATTATTGTGGCGTAATTCCACTTCGGGCAAAAAAATGGAGCCCACAAGAATGTGTGACATCACTGGATATATGCAGTAGATCAGTTTTAAGTCTTGTTTTGACACTACTTGATGAAAAAGACAAATTGAATGGAACATGCTGCGTTGAAATCATCTCCTAAAATACTGCATTCAGATAGTCTGCTTGTACTTAAATACGAGGGTGTCAATGGAGCGCTCCTGTTAGATTGACACGTGCGCACACGCCGTCAGATGAATGCCGCACTGTTGTCAATATGCACTCAGAGGCTTTTTATAAGCTCACTGGTGCAGCGGGAAGCTATTTTAACAAGACTGTGCACAAACCCAGCCAGACTTGCACCGAGCAACAGAGACGGTGCAGGCAGTAAACACTCATCTCCTATGCATCAAGACAACATATGGGAGATTTAACACATTGCGAGCGCGGGATTAGGCGCCGTCTCATCGTAGTAGTGGAGTAGATGCTTCATTTGTCGACAATGGGTGTAATTTCAGGGTTGTCAAGAAGATGATGGTAAATTATAGGACGTTTAGATCAAGTGTAGTTGTTATATGTAGCCATTAGTGAATTCCTGGGAAATTAAAGCAGACCTGTTGTAGTAGTCTAGAAAATTTGTTTAGGTTCTCAGTCGTACAGGAGTTGTCCATCGTAGGCAAAAAATCTTCAGTCTTCATCTGTACTCCCAGTAGTAGCCATGCTAATGACCCTGACTACTGGGAGCAGCAGGGCCGTAGGGGAGTGTCAATAGACTTAGAAGTTAGCCCAGGGTGAGACAATAGAGAGGTAACAAGCCATATTAAGTATGAAGAGGCTAGATGTTCTCCTACTTTTAGCACCAAGAGAGGAGGGACTTAGAGGTTACTCCTACTTCTGGTTTACTCACAACAGCGTGCTCAAGTCTTTATTAAGCTGATGACGATCTTTGGACAAAGATCGAAACGTCACTTCAACTACAGAGTACACATGAAGAATTTTTGCCTAGTCTAGAAAATGACTCTGGCAAGTGATTTCTTCCCAAGTTTTCAAATATAATGTGCTTAACAGAAATTACAATATGTTATCAAAAACAATCCTTTGGTAATGCTTACTAGATTTCAAACAATTGCATATTATGTAGCGTCTGAACTGGATTCTGATATTACCATTCGAAGGTAGGGCTACGCCAAATACAATCTAAAACTATAGTGGCCATGTCGCCATAGAAACAGCCAGCTAATTGAATTGAACGGCTCTAATAACTCCAATGCTCTTTGCACCATTACAGGGTGAAGTAATGTAGCCTAAAGCACTAAGGGGATGCAGACAAGTCAACAAAATCCATATTACACCAAGCTTTATGCCCCTGCCCCCCATTCAAATGTATGCCACTCTGATGAGCGCATGATTGGTTGGAGGCTATAGTATTTTATGATCATTAATGGCCCAGTAACAGGAGACGTCAGCGAGACTGCCACGGTCAAAGCCTGACATTAACATTCCACAAATATCTGAGGCTTATTCGCCATAACTCCACCACACAGCGGCCCCTGTTCACCTACGGGTACCAGGAAAAGACGAAAGGGCTGTATATCCTGGCCGCGTTGAGAGGTATTTTTAATGCTTTGTTTTCCAGCAGTTGAGGATGCCATTTATAATCCAGCATAAGGCAGAGGAAGAGGAGAAAAGCAGTGTGTGTTGGCTGGACGCATGGCACACTATCAGTTCAGGATCAAGTCTCTATTTCACACAAGAACAAGCCGCTTTAATCCCAATACTGCACACTGCTTAAAACCGCCTTGTGTGTGCCCCTTAGATAATTTTGTGAACCCCCCTGCTGGCTAAAGTTTGAGGTAAATAGACCCCTTTTTAGGCAGTGATTTGCAGCCTAAAAACTCATATGCCCAGGTAATGCAAGTGGCTCATTCTTTGAAATGAACAGGGAGCGTGTTTGTAGTTACCAGTCTGTGTGGCCTATGTGCTAAAGTGCCACAGCTCCTGCTGCTGCTGGAAGGGGCTGCTGCATGTTTTATGAGCTGTCCTCTGGAGGATATGGGAGCGCCGAGCTCAGATCCCTCTTGTTCCAACAGCGTTTTCATCACTTCTGTGTGCACTTCCCCTGGGCCATTTTTTTACTAAACAGAAAGGAAACACATTCATAACTACAAGCATTGGGCGAGTGTGGGACTGTACTAAGGTAATGGATATTTCTTATAATGGGAAAAAATACAAGTGCGCAGAATTCTAGTTCAAGGGTAAATTCTCCCATTGAGCTATGTATAGTTTCTATTGGTATCTGAAATGGCTTTGGCTAGGCTTTTCTTTTTAACAGTTTCAGCAGAATCTAACACTTTCACTTTAATTGGGTGACGCCAAGCAACCAAAATGACACTAATTAGTCATTTCTGTCATAAGAGTATTTTTTAAATTATGGTTTTATTTTTCCCTTCAACAAATGTCTACCATCTCGCCAAATTATCACACCATGCCCCGAATTCCCCAACACATTTGAAGCCGTAACATTCTTGGTGGATATTTAAGCAGACTGTCTTGTTTGAATGAATAATCAGCGTGGCCTTGCAGACCGGTGATTGATATTGCTCTCCTCTGGCGCTCTGTAGAGGGTGCTTCCCCCTCTGTTTGGGATCACTGAGATGGTGGATGACAAGGCTCAGTGCTACACTGAATATTCCACTCCCCTTCAGCCACTGCTGCTCCAGCTGTCTGCCTTCAACAAACAAATCTCCACTGCTCTCTGACACTGTCTATTTGCGGCGCTCATACACACACCGACCTGTGAGTTATAGCTGTGGAAATTAGCTTGATGGGGAGTAAACAGAGAATGTGCTATGCTCCAGTGGCAAAACCTTGGTTGGCTTGATTTCTCGTTTAGAATGCTTAATTTGGTCTTGGGGCGCTGTCAATCTTGTAAAAGTGTGCCGTTTCATTTTGTAAATTATATGTTTATTATGTCTGTCAACAAAGAACATCTGAATTGTTAGTTAATTGTACTTTCCCTGGTTGCTCATTGCTTACAGTCTGCGGAAAGGAGAGAAGAAGTGCAACAATTACCTGGGTTCAAAATTGAATGTTTTTATTGTATGCGTCTTGTCTGGAACCTCCTTAATAATTAAATTCTTCACTGTGCTGTGACTTGTCATTGACAGAATAACCTACACAGCAGCAGAGGTCTACTCTTTCCAGTCTTAGAAATATATCTTTCCCCAACTCAATAGTGCTCTTTAGAGAGTTGTTTGCATATGAAATAAAAGCTTTCCTAAATAGAGGTAATAAAACCCCTTGGTTTGCCGAGGTGAAGGTGTTATTTGGTTTAAAATCTCTTGAATAGAGCGATTGTCCCGCTGCCCGTGACCATCTGCTCCGAGTTTGCCACCACAGAGTTAAATAATTTAGGCAGGAAAAAATTGGATTTGTGTACTGACCTAATGGCTTTGTTTTTTCGTGGACTTGCGCTCTTGAAGACACCCTCGGGTGCCCTCCCTGGCCTCAGCTGTCAGTCCTGAAACATCCCGGCTCCTTTATCTGTCACTCTCATCTATTTGTGTTGCCTCTTCTTCAGTGTGGCGCGGTGATTATAGGCGCTGGAGGATGTAGGGCAAGCGGTAGGAATACATTTTCTTCCTCTTCTGTGCTCATTTAGACCGCCAGCCCCTGAGTTTTAAAGTGACAGATAGGATTGTTAAGCTGATAGGCAGATGCAGCAGTGGGAAGTGGAGGATATTTGATTGCCGAGTGTGAGTGGCGCATGATTGAACGTTCAAATAATAAAAAATCTCAAGAGCCCTCTCGCTAACACAGACAAGGTTGGTGTTTTTTTCCCTTGCAGCACTTACTTGATAAATCTGATTGAGAAAATGTCATGTAACTCATTCTCTCTTATCTACGCCAAGCTATTTTTCTTTTTATAGCCATTATCCATATAAAAACATTGTGTTTTCAATATTTCCCTTATGCACATTTGTACAGCTGCCGACCTCAACAGCTTTTCATTATATTATATAAAAATATAGAGTTGTCAGTGACTATAAATCCTTTTTGAATAATCCACTTTTGCACAGAGTATCTTCTGCGAAACTCAATTAAATGGCCGTGTTGGTGATAGCGCATGCCTCGAATTCCCCTGCTGCTTTTATCAATGACATGCCATGAGAGGTCATTTTCCTGCACGGCCAGCGATTACATTTTCCAAGAGCGCCCCGTTTTTTGGAGTCAAGGCGAAATAGGTGACAATGGCCAGCCCCAGCATTTCCCCACAGAGCTGCGTCTAAACATGATGCCCCGCGAAGCTCCTCGGATATGTAGTCCGTCGCGTGGTGCACTGGGAGATGGTCCGTCTCCAAGTGGCTGGTATTAGGCCTGCGAAATGAAGCCTTGGTTTATAATGGACATGAAGGCTCCCCTCTGGGTCGTTTCCAGTGACCACAAACCGGGGGGATATAGGATGCTTTAGGAGAAGGAGCAGGAGCTTAGCACACTGTGGGATCTGTATGACTGTAAATGAAAGTGGCTATGGACTGTCTGTAAGAAAATATGTTTGACTTGGCGGACAGCGGGCCCGATTACGACCAGTATCATGTGCGACAGTAAGTCCGGAGAGATTTAAAATGTCACGGCTTGAGAGACGCAGTACATTTTATGAAGGTGCCCCTGGAGAAACTCTGACCTCAAGGTTATAAAATGTAAAACGGCATTGATAGACTCCGCGGGTAGTTTTATTCTGCTTGACCAGAAGGGTGTGTTAACAAGAATAATGCATCTTTAAAATAAGGCCATGGGGGTCATACGTGGGTGTGTTGGACATAGATGGCATGCAATTTCATTCAATACAGAAAATAACAGCGCCATTGTGTTCAAATAGTCGCAATCCTCTCTTACATATCATCCATTTGTCCTTCCGCCTCTTATTCATTTACTGCAGCAGTGAGGTTTACCCCCCTGGGCCGTGTGCAGCCCTGGTCAGCCTATGGGGAATCCCTTCAGACAATGCTATATCGTGTATTGTTTTCCACAGTGTCACTATGCATAACGCTCTGTCCGTTTGGCCACAAAATCTCCGGGCAGGTTTAAACGTCGACGTCGGAAAAGCCCCCAGCGATCGTTCCCTCTCGCTCTCTGGCTTTTAAACTCACCCTGGGTGCCGCACTAAAAATAGGCTCTTCTGTGGACGCAGAAGCAGCTTTGGCGGGAGGGAAAGCGCTGCGTTGTTGCTCATCAGCGAATTGAAAATCAAGCGGCGCGGACAAGTGTCTTCGCCTCGGCCATCGCGATCCGAAACACCTCCTGAGAATTTGGCACCGCGGTCGAATCACACGGGAACAGAAGACACAGCATCCAATTCGCAAGAAACCAAAGGAAATTACGCTTGATGCTTACACACACACACACATTATCGACAAAGAGGGATCCCGTTTTAGTACTGTTTTAGCTTTGTTTTGGTCTTTAAAGTCTCCGAAACAACTTGTAATGAATGCAACAATGTCAAAATGATCAAGTAAAACATTGCAATTATAATAATATAGTCGTGGCAATATGCAAGGGGAGTTTTGAATATGGCGAGCCTGGTGTCCCATACCCTCGTCTGTTATTTCTGCAGAGCTCCGAGGCGGCTTATGCGAGATGGCAGTTGTAATGGATTGGTCGACAGTATCCCGCTGCTTCATACTGATCAATTTGAGCTGGCCTCTCATTGTTAATAAGCCTCTGTATATTCATGCTAACATTGTTCCCCCCTCTAATCTGTATTCACGCTGGTATTTTCATTCAATCTTTCCGCAAAGCCCTCCCTAAATCCTCGCCAGTCACATTTTCGCTACTTCATAATTCTCCATTTGAATGACTTTGTAGCCGCAGACCGAGATGTTTGGGTCGGCTAGTTTGCATTTAAATGTAAGTATATTCGTTTTACGGCGGAATGAGTGCTCGTGTGTTTCAAAATGTATAATCCAGGAATAATCAATTAGTGGAATTTGCAGCGCCGAGAAAGGCTGCCTACCGCTTCATCTAGGTGCTCATCCGAAGCGTAATAATGCACATGTTTATCCTTTGACAGTATTTGATTAAAACTACAGTGATGTGCATGGGTTTAGGCGAATGTGGGAGTGATTGGAATGAATTAAACATGTCTCCTTAAAACGGCGGAGCAGGAAGTGTTTAGTAACAGAAGCCTGCAGCTGGGTGGCCATTGTGGGGGTCTGATGTGTTAATCAAGCCACAAACCGTGCGCTTGTTCGGGCCAGAGGTCTCATTTAACCAGGCACCGAAAAGTGAAATGCGTTTTCGGGCCCGGTCCCTGCTGGCTGCTAGCCCTTGACTCCTTCGCCGTAATGTAAATGCTGGATTAGGTTGGAGACCCCTCTGGCCCCCCTCCGCTACTTTTCCATTAAGACAGCTGGTATCTTTCAAAGGGTCCCGGCCCGGTGATTGATGTGTAATAGCTCCAAGCCTCACCTGCCCCCCCTCTCAGCCGCATTCATGGGGCCAGCCGGCACTTTGTTTCCCTTGGCCGGGTCGGTGGGCGGAGAGTCGGGCATTTTGGCAAAATATATAGTTAGGAGTGTTGCGATTAGAGGGGGGCAATATATAAGATAAGATAAGATAGTTCTTTATTGATCTCACAATGGAGAAATGTACTTGTTACAACAGCTCTTAGGACAGGATCACACAGGGGGGTGCAAAAAGCCAGGAAATGTGCCATCATGAAGATATCGACTGCAAGTTGATATCACAATTGTTGTTTGGAAGATGTGCAAGTTTACAGTATCCCGTACAGTGTCTCCAAAGTCAAGAAATCAACAAAAAATGACAAAACCATCTGACAAACTATACTAATTAAACATACTTGATGTGTAATCTCTCAAAATATGATATAACTGGTGTTATAGCGTTTTTTCCTGCACTTTTGTGGTTTATTAGACTATTTGACAACACAATCTAAATGAAGATTGGCAGCATAATTTTGACGATTTGCAAAATTATAGCTTGATTATCTTTTCGTTTAATCGTCAAAATATATTTTACGATTAATCGGTTGGCTGCAAAAGGTCCATGGAAACGTTTTTCCACATGAAGCTAAAGTAATACCATTTGATGACATGTCGATAGAGCAAACTTATAAATAATAATAGTGTCTGTACGATGTAGGATTTGAAAGCTCAGAACCTCTAGTATTCAGTCTGGGATTGTGTCCAAATACTGTATATATATATATATGTATGTCCAAAGTGGCTTTGTCATAGGATCTGGCAACGCTCAGAGTGTGGCTTATTGTGCTCTGATACATTAATGGTGACATTTTAAAATAGTTTTATCATTAAAAAAAAAAGCATTAAAAGTCATTAAGTGAATTGTGTCAAAAATAAGGCCTTAAATGTCATTAAAAAGCATTAAATAGAATTCAAACTGGCTTTAAATCAAACATTCAGACATTGTTCAACTAGTTTTACTGCAGAAGTTTGGCAAAAAATCCAAAAATAGGGTCTAGACTGCTGTTTGGAAAGAAATTATACACTATTTCTGTTCAAAAGTTGCCAGTTGTATCAAAATTTGTATTAAATATGGAAATTAATATTAAATACGCACCAATTTGTGGCATTTAGAATAGAATTCGGGCATTAAAATGGCTTGGACCCTAACCCTAACCGGCATAAACCCTGATAACAGGATTGATGAATCTATTACTCAAATATCGTAGGCAAAAATTCTTCAGTCTTCATCTGTACTCTGTAGTTGAAGTGTAGGACGTTTCGATCTTACTCCAAAGATCGTCATCAGCTGCTGAAGGCCTGGAGCACGCTGTGGGTTTATAAAGCCAGACAAACGTATTACTACTATTCAACTATTTCAATAAGCGGTTAGTTGTCGAGTAATTGATTTGCTTCAGCCGTGATTATCTTTAGCGAGAAAGTCCCCCAAAACATCGATCCCTAATTGCGATATTTCATTTAGCAACATTAAAGGTTTAGTTCATATTGTACTTTATCGAATATGCACTAAAGCGACGAACTGCAAGACGAATGACATGCATTTCAGAAGACGCCTGTAGAAGTCTAATCATCAGCACTCAAAGGCTTTATAATAACACCCCACTGAGACTGGATATTTTGTTGTTTACCCAAGACATTGCAATTACATCCAAATAATTGCAGCCTCTGGTAATTGTGATTTGATTTTTCTATTAATGTTGGTGGAGAGGTGAAGAGTGCCTTTCCCTCGATGCTTTCTGACGGTTTGATTGCAACACTGTGCTACTGCTTCACTCCATGACTCACTCCCTTTGCTCACTTCATTTGTTCACTGTTAAATCACCTTTTCTTCTGCATCAGACAACCGCCGCAGCTGCTCCGGTGGCCGGGCCGCTGCCGGAGTATTGGCCGTTAACAATTGCCAAATGCAGCGTGACCAAATAAGTTGCTGGAAAAGCACTGACGTCATTTGAGTTTAGGGCTGTTTTTCAAGTTTGGCTTGTGTTTATCTCCAGGTGCTAATTACTGCGCTCAGCTGGGGTTGAGCGGTGTTAATTGTTTTGAAATATAATGTCGTTGCACAAGGAGCTAGGAATAACAATGGGTTTATTAATCATTCTAAACGGCAAGCATTCTTAAGTCTATACTTGATGTTATTTTGGTGAGGTGCTTCTAGCGCTGGGTGCATTAGGATTGGCATGCTCTGTTCATCGATCCACAAGCAGTATTTCGCACTGGTAAGGAACGTGGCTACACAAATAATCTTAAAGACAGTTTTAATGGTTGCCATTAGAAAATCGCAAAGGCTAGAGTTGAGCAGGCACGCACATCCAAGAGTCTGAAAGTGTGCATGTGCCGAAGAGCAACAGCAAGGTAAGACACATGAGGTCAGCACAGTTTGTGGAGCTCTCAAAAGATCTCACCAAAGTGACGTTTCAGGCACCAACTCCACCCGTCATCAGACATGATGGAGAAGGCAAGGCACACCTGTTATCTTCAGAATATTGGGGAGCTCCTCGAGGCTTGCTGACCTCATGTTTATTCCCTGCAATTATTTAGGTATCATAACGTTGTCTGAGAACAACACAAATATGTCATGTGTCTTTAAAGACTTAAACCTGCCAGCACTGAAGTGTAGATACAGTTGTGCTCAAAAGTTTACATACCCTTTAAATCTTTTGGCCATTTTTCATAGAATATGAATGTTAACCCCACTCATGGTTAGTGGTTGTGTGAAGCCATTTATTGTCAAAGAACTGAGTTTACTCTTTTGACATGAAACAAACTACTCAAATGTCCCTGATCTAACGTTTACATGACCTTCAACAACTGCCAGGAAAATTGTTTGGGAGCAAAGAAAAACTCACTTCAGCTGAAATACAGGACTCTTTGTTTCAAGATGCACAATATGTAAACTTTTGATCGGGGACATTTGGCTAGTTTCTAGTTGAAAAGCGTAAACAAATTGTGTTATCATTCATATTCTGTGAAATGCATAAGTTTACTGTAATTTTTCAGTCCTCTCAAAATCCTTCCGAAGTTATATAAAATGTAAACCGTGAACTGAATCATTATTTTGAATCAATCGCCCAATATCACAACAAGAGTTGCCCCAAAGGCACAGGATTTTAAAACCCAAAAAGCAAAACTAATCGCAATTGCAGTACAGTATATATCGCCCTTGTAAATACTCCAGTATTGTCAACATTGGCTTCTTAAATGACTATCTATTCGCAGCAGCACAGAAGGAAATGATTTGATTTCGTTCAAACATAATCAAACCCAATAATTGCTTACAGTATACATTTTGCTTATTAAATAGCCACGACAAAGTTTTCAAAAGCGTGTTTATCCTAAATTGAGTCAATGTTGTCTCACACGGTGAAAAACATCTTTTAAACCAAAAACATATTTGTGTAGACGCTGCCAGAAACTTAGCGTAATCTCTACTCTACTTAGGGAGATGATTGGGGATGAGGCATTTGAAGCGGGGCGGTTGTGCAAAGCGTAACCAGATGTAGGCTAATAGCGCCTCGATTGTGCAGATACTCGGAGGCTTGTGCGGCCCCTGACTTCAAAGAGGCCTCCATTTAAAACAGTTTAGAGTCCTCGCCGCGTGTTCCTGATTAGATCGAAGCAGAGGGTTGCTTAGCTCCAGCTCGCGCCCCGTCAGCCTCGGGACCAGACCCGTCAGCCGCGTTTTCGTGTTTCTCACACCTCTGAGGCATGCGGCTGCAGACAGGCCGCTGTGGCTGGGCTTTGACACTCGGCAGGAAGCACTGTTGTAATACTGCAACACTCTGCTCGCCAACTCAAACTTATTTTTACTCTTTAGACTCTGTGGGATAGGTATTTTAAGGCTGACCAAGAACACGTCTGAGTGAAGTGTTTATGGCATTTGACGGTTTTGATGGAGCACCTTCCGAAGTGGGCCAATTCCTGCTCTGTTTAGGTTCGCCTCTTTTTAGCTTTCGACAGCCTTTGAGTATTTAAGGTCTAGACTGGCCAGTTCCATCACTGTTTTTGGTGGAGAAGTTTATAAAAGTGTCATTTATTTTGCCTCCGTTGCCACACATCAGTTTGTCATTGAGCTGTTGTGACCTGCTCTTGTGTGGTCTGGACTAAACTAAATGCAGTGTCTATTGTAGGTGGATTTGTGTCTGTATGTGTCTGTCCCCGGTGTGTGCGCGCCCCAGCGGCGTGTGTGTCAGCCCAGTGGTCGCCGTGGTAACTCATCATTAGGTGATTAATGGGGCTGTGACGAGGCTGCGGTTTAATCAGGCCCGCTGTTTGTGTTGAAGCGGTCGACAAGAGCAGCTGCCCTGTCAGTTGGTGTCTGCTCACGAGATGACAGCACCCGCTGCTGAGGAGGGCCGTTGTCAAATGTGCTCCATTGTACCAGACTATACGCCCGAGCCCCTTCCCTGTCTAATCCTGACCTCACTTTCTAACCGGCGCTGTCAATACACTGGCATGCTTTTTGTTTCGGCTTAGCGCTACCTGTCTCTATTTTCTCTCCTGCTATCACCTCCATGGTAACGCTGCTGATTGCCTGGTCTGCTCCCTCTGGGTGCTGTAATAACTATTTCTAGTTAATTTGTTGCAGCGGGGGCAGAGGAGGGGCTGGTGCTGGCAGTAAATGAGAAGCCTCCTTTGTAGGCACAGTGTGTAGGGCCAGTGTGGAGCATAAGGCTTGGCCCACTGCTGTTTATGGAGGACTTCATTATGACCTGAGACGGCTGTGCGGCTGCATTTGACTGTAGCTGTAAAAGGCAGTGGACTGAGCGTGGCCAATGACTCTGCCCAGTGCTGTGGTCGTCCCTGCAGAGCTGTCACTTCACATTAGCCCAGCGCTGACACTGAGACTCACACACGTATGAGGGGAGACGGGGGTAAAATTGAGCTTGGTGTCATCACAGATGGTCTTCAGAGGAGCTGGCCAGTTAACTCTGTCACTGAGTTTTATCCAGAGCCCTGCAGACATCGTGCTGAAAAGCCCCTGGATACATTTCCTCTCAAGAATCTGGCTCTGAGCCACTCATATCTTTACTGCAACATTACTATTTGTGCTTAGACTGGTAAAACCGCCCTTTAACGTATTGTGTTACACATTCACACTTTTGCTTCACTCTATTCTCACTCATTGCCTGGCGCGCTGTAAATCTGTTTCATTGCCTCAGTGGAAAAAGAGAAATATGTTTGAGCAGGAAGCTAGAAGGCTCTGTTCCTTTGATAAGCCACTCAGTGCTCTCTGGAGAATACATGGCTGTGGAGGGATTGCCAACAATTACTGTGATGTTGAGAAGAGTCAGTCCGTCTGCCTGATTTCTGAGGAAAAAAAACATCCTTCAGTGCAATGCCTGTAAAATGTACCTTGCTGACAGAATAAGTAATTGTTTTTAATAGGGCTGTTGATTAATAGCACATTTTGATGTCCGCGTTCATCGATCTCAGATGTATGCGGCCTGTACTATACATTTTAGTTTGATTTAAAAGCTAGTGTTGCATTTCTTTCCAGCTGTGTTTTTGTGTAGCATGCGTTTACTAACTGTTGCTCTCCTCTTGTGTCCGCAGCTCTTCTGAAACACTGGGGTTGTTGGTGTGGCCAAATTTTCCCTGGATTTGATTGGTAAATTCAGAAGACTGAAGCCCAGGCTCACAGTCTACCTTTCACGGAGGCCCAGCCGTGAGAGGACTGAGGAAGGCACGTGGCGGATCATGACGGCCGACAAAGACAAGGAGCGGGAGAAAGAGCGGGACAGAGACCGCGACCGGGACAAGCGCGAGGGGGGCAAGTCCCGCCGACACGACCCCGAACGGGACGGAGAGAGCACCCGGCCCCGGCGCAGCTGCACTCTGGAAGGGGGCGCAAAGAACTATGCAGAGAGCGAACACAGCGAGGACGAGGACAACGACAACAACAGCACGGGCGGCGGCAGCGGGACGGCCGAGGACGGGGGCAAGAAGGGCAAGAAGAAGACGCCCAAGAAGAAGTCCCGCTATGAACGCATGGAGAACGGAGAGATTACCTCCTTCATCACAGAAGATGACATTGTTTACAGACCTGGAGGTGAGTGTCAGGGTTGTGTGAGTGCGTGTGTGTGGAAACAGGGGGTTGGTGTAAGACGAGGTCAGTGCAGGCTGAGACACTGGCCTGGTCTGATAACTCTGACATAAACCACACTTAATTATTATCTATTTGACCCGTGCAAATAGATTAGCACTATTAATATGTTAGTTATTTTCTGGGAAGAGTGTCTCTACATGTGTGTCACTGAGTAGTATTGGAATTGTTTTCTGCTGTGAAGTTACAGGTGTAACAAAAGCATTTATCGCTCTATACTGGAAAAACTGATCTGAAAGTAACTTTAATTTTCTTTAAATAAGAATATTTGGCTTTGTTTTGAGTAGTGTTTTTGCACCTACATCAAGTACAAACACCTAATTATACCTAAAGATAAGATAAGATTTCTTAATGCACATACAAATTTTACTTAAAAAGTAAGTAGTAAAAAATCTTACTCTATTGGCAATTTTTTTTACTAGGCAAGTCAGATTTACTCAAATTACTTATTTTAACTCCTCAAGATACAGTATATATTTTTTTGCCATGTGTCTAACGTTATAATCTAAAGCTTTATCATAATAATGCAAAATACAAAGAATACCATATTTATTATAGCCAGCAAATGAGCTACTAAAAAGTGCTTTTTATGTGAGCGTAGTGCTGAGAGCGGAGCCAGAGGCTATTTGCATCATTAAATCAATTTCAAGGTGCCCTGCTTTGTGTGTTTGCTGAACTCCACGTCAATAATCCAAGTGTAGACGACCCGGCAGTGGCCAGAACCCTTATAATAATTTTATTCCTGCGCGGCTCCACCGCTCGGTCAATGCTCCTTTTCAAGAGCAAATGAGATTCTTACTTTTTGGCACAGCTGTGGTTCAATGTCTTTATTACAGCAGCTTGAATGAGGCTAAAAAGAGGAGCAACCTTTTCCGCAGTTGTAAACATGGCCTCTTGTTCACCTACTGTTTATAAATTGGTTGGTACTAGAAGTGGGAATGTCAACACTGCCTGTCAGGGGAAGGAAGAAAGCCAGGCCCCGTTCAGTGCAATCTCCTTGAACCTAAATCATCGCCGTCATGTCTCTTTATTCATCTCCCTGCCAGCAAAAGGTCAAGTAGTCGGGAGGAGGTGGTGGCCCGCATTGCCTTGGATATCTAATGGGATTGTATCAGAATTACAGCCTGTGTGCGCGTGTTGTTCTTCGGCGCGAGTGCCAACTCCCTCCTGCATCTCCACAGAACCGCACAGACCTTTGTTACACGGGAGCAACCCCGGAGCAGCGAGACGGGCAGATCTCCCCGCCCTGCCCTCTCGTCTGCTGGAGTAATCTTGTTGGCTAAATTATCTCTGCACCGGTATCAGCAGAGGTCCTTGTGTAAGCAGCCACATGGAGCACAGAGAGGCTTGTGGCTTTGTCTGCAACACACTTCTGTAGCCACATTTCCTCTGTGTAGCAGAACGGGGCTTTATGAGGCTTATAGTGTGTATTAACGCCATTTATTACTCTCCAGCTGACAGATTTATTTGTATGTATTCATGCAACACACTGTACAATAACAAGGACTTATCTATAGTTGATGAAATGTTAAGGAAAGCCCATCACTGTAGATTAAGCAAAACATATGGTAGGTGTTTAAAATTAATGTTTGTAAGTTGGACTGTAGTAATGGGCATACAAATGTTATCTAACTTAAACCATAAAACAACAAATTTGCTCAATTTTATTATACAAAGCCATCATCTTTTACTGATATACTGTAGTTCTTGAACAGTGACAATATGAACCTTTTTTTAATAAACCTATAAATGAACACAAACATCTTCCAGGTGCGGTTACTGCTGCATGAGCCGCTGTAGACGTAGGTTAGCTTTGTGAAAAGCACCTGCGTAGTGCTTTGTTTCTCATTAATGAATGTGTAAAGAGTAATTACAGTATCTGATGAAGGCTAGATCAAAGCACTAGTGATATCACCACCTCCACAAATAATATTTCCCATCCAAGTCGCCTCTTTGCACTGATGTTGTGCATCAGTTTTTAGCTCCACACTTCATGTTTAACATTGAGAGTACTCATGCTTTGTCTCCTAGCCAACCATTCAGAATGAGGGGGAGGGGGGACTTTTCTTTTTGCATAAGCAGTCAGTCTATTAAATGAAACATTCAAAGGCAATATAAACAACCGTCTCAGTGGATTAGCTCCTGACTAATATTTATACTTTGACATCCGAGCGAACAGCCAGAGAGCCATATTTCCAGTCTTCTTTTTCAATTACTTTGACAGGTCTGGAGTGGCCTGGACGTCACAGCCGCTCCTCTGTGGAGACTTGAGCTGTTAGGATGATTACACTTTATCATAGGTACACCATCTTATAATTTAGCTCCCATTGTCAGCACAGTAGATCCATCAGCCCCCCCGCTGACACTCCTGCTTATTGTTGGAGTGATAAGCCCAGTGAGTCTTCCTCGGTCATTGGTAGCAGTGCACTTCTAGCAATCAGATTGGATGTATGCGGCTTAGGCAGGCACAAAGCCCGCAATGGATTATGCTTTACTAAATGTTAAATCCCTTTATACCCGTCTAGTGACACACAATATGTAAAACTGACCACCCCGGGAGAGGGATTTACACTGTCCCAGACAAAGCAGGGGGGCGCAAACAGTGATGTGGAGCAATATTGGAAACGTTTAAGCCAAATGAAGTTAGCCCAGTGACCCAGAGATGACTGACCAACTGGGCACAAAAACTAATTTCTCATATTTATTTAAAGGCAAACCTGATGCTAATCTGTTTTTAAAAATGTAGCAGATGGGATGCCCTCACCCAAAACAAGAAATGTGATTTTCAAAGCCAAGCTAAAAATGCACTTAGAGAAGCCGTTAAGGGACAGCTAAAAAAAAAAAAGTGCTTTTAATTGGTTTCAAATTTAGCAAGCAATATTTGTCATGACAAGCCAAAGAGAACAAATGTTAGTTTGGATAGTGAGCACTAGTATTTTAAGGCACTTTAATTGTGAAAGAGGACTAGCTGCATATTTAATCATAATCATCAGTGGTGTAACCAGGGCCGGCCCAAGCATTCGCAGGGCCCTAAGCAAAATTATGTCATGGGGCCCCCACAACTTCCTTTTCATTTTGGATAAATATATATTCCCATAAATGAACACGGAGTCAATTCCCCCAGCCTTCCACCTGAATATGTTTGGAAAAAGCACCTTGACAATTAGTCAAATTTTCTTAAAATGAGTCCATGATTTGCCTTTGATTGAAACAATTCTGCCAGTGAGATAAGATTCTTACTCTTAAATAATAAAAAATAATTATAATCACACTCAAAATTGGACAAAAACAATATTCATTTACTTGAAATAAGAATGTTGTGTTGTTTTTTAAGTGTAAAAAACTGGCAAATGTCTTGAAATGAGTCAAATCAGGAGCAATACAAATTTGTTTACATTTTTACACATTTCTACATTTGTTTTCACATTGTACTAGTTATTTTAAGGAGACATTGAGGGAAATTTATGAGGCACACAACACCTAGGTACAAATTTACGCACTATTGGGGGCCCCCTTGTGGTCTCGGGGCCCTAAGCAGCTGCATAGTCTGCTTATTAGGCTATTATCAATGATAATAATGATGCTTTTTATTTATGGGCGACTTATAGGTAACGACAATGAGCTACACAACAATTTTATATCAGTCTGTGTGAAGGTTCTCAGTCGTACAGAAGTTGTCCATCGTAGGCAAAGATTCTTCAACTACAGAGTACAGATGAAGACTGAAGTGTAGGACATTTCGATCTTAGTCCAAAGATTGTCATCAGCTTAATATAAGATGACTTTGTGCACGCTCGTGGGTCTCTTAAGAGTAAACCAGAAGGAAGAGTTAATCCCCAAGTCCCTCCTCTCTTGGAACTAGAGAGGCTAAGATGTTTTCCTTTAGTTCCAAGAGAGGAGGGACTTAGGGATTAACTCTTCCTTCTGGTTTACTCTTAAGAGACCCACGAGCGTGCTCAAGTCATTATTAAGCTGAGGACGATCTTTGGATTAAGATCGAAACGTCCTACACTTGAACTACAGAGTACAGATGAAGACTGAAGAATCTTTGCCAACAATTTTATAGGTACATAGTCAAAGCATTTGAACACTTTTACCTCCAGCGATGTCTGTCTGTTAAGCAAAATGGCATATTAATAAGAATATGCGAATAAGGAGATAATGTGTGATGCAGCAAAGATAAACACTGGCGTCATCATCAGAAACTTCATTTACAAGATCCTTCTGCTTACTTGCCTATTGACGCCCTCCCTCAAGCCTCCCTATTGCCATCCCATGCCTTCGACGCGGGTCCATGCGGCTTACTGCTCATCGATTAGCGCAGTGCTGTCGCCCAATAGCCAGACGCGCAGCTAACTCTCCCTGATGCATTTTAAGCGGACACGCGGAGAACTAGCGTGGACCGTTGCTGGCACCGTAGCGGCCCGAGAGGTGCGTCGGGGGGCATTTGCCGGACAGAGGACCCTGACAGACATCCCGAATCGATCCGCGCCCCGCGGCTTAGCTCGGGACACTTCCCCAGGGCGCAGCGGAGGCCCCCGAGAGTCGCCTCCCTCTGCTCATTCAGCCCCCTCGCCCCGCATTATAGATCCCCTCTCCAGAGATTATACACACCACAGGGGGATCAATAGGAGACGCCCTGCCATCTCGTAGTCCTGTACGTGGAAGGATGAGGGCTCATACTCTTAACACCTTTCAAATGGTAGAGAGATGTGGACGTTGGGGGGGAAAAAGGTTAGACTAATATGGATGACATACGTGATAGTAGCTGCAGTTTTTATGCATTTGAGGCTTGTAGGAAGTGAGATTGTTTATTGATAATGAATGCAATGTCTTTAGTGCAGAAAAATGACACTAAACTAATTGTAAACCATTGTCACTAAAGCTAATATCTCCCATAAAGGCTGTGAAATGAATTATTCATGATGTTAGGCTTTTGTGCTGTAGATGTTGCATTGTGTGTTGCAGGCAAAAGCTAATATTGGTTTGATATGCATTTTTTTACACATTGAAAACACAGCAATCTGCCTGTTCGGTTTCAAACAAAGAATATCCCGCCTTTCACCTAAACATGGCCACCTTAACAAGATCCTGCGTCAAATGTGAAGCATGTTTTTATATATTAGTGTGTAATGATGGAGGGACAATCAAGGCCTTGCTGAAGAAATGTCCTGGACACATTCAGGAGACGTTGGTGTGGACAGCTGGCATTTGGTGGCACGGCAGAAACCCTGGGGAGTGTGTGTGTGTGTGTGTGTTTTTGTTAATGTGTGTGTGTGAGTGTGTCCCGCATACAGTGAGCAGTGTTTGGAATACACACCACTCCTGATAACCACGGCACCTCCCCTCCCACAAAACCCCCCCCCCCCCCCCCCCCCCCCCCCCCCCCCCCTCCCCCCACCACCCCCCACCCACCCCCCCC
>OMNZ01040055.1:3915-18737 GCA_900303255.1 Lesueurigobius sanzi | reverse complement strand
TACCAGTCTGGTATCGAAAAAATAATCAAGGTACTACCGGTATCGAAAAATAAATTGGTACCGAAAACAGGTACCGGAAAAATATTTTTCTTTAGAAAGCAAATTTTGATGCCTAGTGGATCTTAAGAAAGTGTCTTAGGTGTTTCAGCTCAAATAAATGATAAAAACACTAAAAGAAACAGTATTTTATTGAATAAATAATCATTATTGTTCTGTTTTACGGTTCTACAACAAAACTAAGTAGTATGAAACCGAGTATGAATGACTTGATTTGAGAATATTAGTCTTGTTTAGAGCATTTTGAGATTACTACCGTCATCTACATTATTTGGCTTATTTCATACACATTTAAATTAAAAAGGAAATAAGTAAATCTATTGAAACAAGTCAAAAACACCTTAGAACAAGTGGTTAGAATCAGGTCAAATGAGCCACTGAATCTTAACTCGTCAAAACAGCTCAAATTTTGATGAATAAGATGAATTTGGGTCATTTAAACTTATCTAGATATTTACTTTTTTGTATAGATGACAAATAATTTAGTATAAGTATCGAAAAAAGTATCGTTCAGGTATCGGTATCGTAAAGCAAGTATTGTTAAAGTACTAGTATCGAAAAAAAATGAACGATACCCAGCCCTATTCATTTATTTGTCAGGGACAATGCAGTCAACATAGTTACAATACAAGTTTGCAGCTGATGCGATGCATAAAGAATTTATAGCTTGTGCTAATGTTCAACTCCTGTCACTGGTTGGACCTTTCTACAAAATTTACAAATACACAATAAAATTAAATATTACCCCATTGAGGGAAATCCTGCCCTCCAAAAACATAACGTGACATCTTAGATACTGGCATTAAATATAGATGTGATAAAGCAACTAGATTCTGTTGGCACGCGCGTTGTTGTTGTTGTATTATTAGTAAGAGGAGCTAACCGAGGCTGAAAGAGGCTGTCGGCTGGGGAAGGGTGATGGTATCTTGCAAATAACTAACTAAAGAAAAAAGTCAAAAAAGGTCATCGCAAATTCAGATCTGGCCAAAGCCAGATATGAATAAAAGGTGGAGAGTAAAAACACATAGATTCAAAGGGCTGCTTTAATGTATATCCTTTTCCATAGCTTTGGATGTTCCCTTAGGGTTGACACGAAACATGGAATCTGATAGATCTTCCGTCTGCATTGGGGTGACAGTACAGTGAGTGGTGGCTTGTGTAAAGCATTTGGCTCAATGCAACATGAGCTTTCCCTTTGACATTTTGTTCGCTGCTTATCGCTCCATAATAGAACCAAAACATCTTTCTCCAGTGCCACTGTCTGTTATCCCTACGAGCTGGATCTCACCAACACCTTTCCTTCAGCTTTTATTGTACAAAAACAGTATGAGAGACATGATCAAATCACACAGAGCCACGGGATAGATACGTCTTCCCTGTTGCTGCTTTACAAATCAATTTTAGTCAAAAAGATGTCAATGTAGGCTCCGACAAAGCAAGGAGCTGGTTTCATGTTTTCATCTCTGGCCACAAGGCTTGGATGCAATGTTAACTCCTGATCACAAGGCAAGGCAAGTATATGGGGAAAAAAAACAAACACTACTAATCCAAAGAGAAACAGATGCATTAAGGGCCATGTCAGCAGCACCTCATTATTTTTGTTTTTTTACCGAAGCAGCAAAGTAGAAATTCACTTTTTTTTTGGACATATTTCACAACCTGCTTTGACTGAGGCAGTAAGAGTAGGGCATGCCTGGACACAGCGAGAACTTAACAGCACTCAGACAGAAATGCTTTCACCCAAAAATGACTGCCTAGTTTCACAAATCGACAATAGCGCATGTGATTACAGTGCCAAAAATGATCCCTTTCATGTCAACTTGAACGATTATGAAGAATGGTGGATCTTTCCTTTTCATAAGTCATTGCAAATCATTGTGAGTAATTAATTTGTCTGTCATATTAACTAAAAATGAGCAGAATAAGAAATGTGTTTTTTTTTTTTTATATAAGACTTCCTTGAACTACCACCTTATTAGTAACCCTTTTCCCTGCAGGCTACAGATACAGACACAGCGCAAAGGTGCATTTTTGTCTAAAAAAACTACATTTCTATAATATATATCAGGCTTTTCTTGGGTCAGTAAACTTCTCACAGTAAATGCGTGGAGGGTGAATCTCGGAGCGATTATATACAACCACCGCAAACAAACCTGGTAAACAGCATTTGGGCAAAGCAAACCTGAAGAATAAGTTGCCACTTTTTCCACTAACTATATTTGGAGCGTGGGGGAAACTTTTATTTTTATTTACCTTTGCGCCAATAACCTGCCAAAATCAGAAGCAGAAGCATTTTTAACAAGGGAATTTGAAGTATTATCGTCCTCGGCGCGTATCAAGACGCATGGAGTGATACATCTTCGCGCACAGACCACAACTCTCTCCAAAAGCCCCAACATGCGCCAAAGAAGCCCGGGAAGAAACGAAGAACAAGCAAAACACGGATAGAAGTTTTCTCCAAACTTACAGAGAGACGAAGCCCAGATGGTCGCGGTTTCTCGGTTGTAGTCAAGTCAAGGAGCAGCGGAGAGGATAGAGTAGATGCACATCGCAGGCAGCGCTACGAGCTTTCACAAACCTCGCAGCAGCAACACAAGAGGAGCTGGTACCGTAAAGCCCGCGGAGCACTCAGCAACGCATCCTACCGTAAACCACAAAATAAAGGCGCGGGGGGGAGATTAGTTGTGAGCCATTTTTATTTACCTTTGGCGATACATTGAATTAATATTGTACATTAGTTGCAATATTATACTTTTGCTCTGTTATACCAGGGCCGGCCCAAGCATTCACGGGGCCCTAAGCGAAATTATGTTAGGGGGCCCAATTGCAACTTCAATGTCGTTTTGGATAGATATATTCCCATAACTGAGACGCAGAGTCAACTCCCTCACCCTTCAACCTGACTATGTTTGTAAAAGAAAGTAGATGCTGCAAAAAGAAATCTAGAAAGGAGTCAAATGTTGTTAAAATGAGTACATCTGTCCTTAATTTAATTTAATAATTTCAAGAATTCTGCCAGTTTTTACTCTTAAATTAAGAAACGAATACCCAATTGCCCTCAAAATGAGATTTAAAAAAATGTATTTACTTGAAATAATAATGTTGATGTGTTTTCTTAATTGTGCAAAAAACTTACCGTACTGCCAGAATTCTTGAAATTATTTTTGTTGAATTTAGGGCAAATATACAAATTTTACTACTTAACTAGATTTTTTTGTACTACTAGTTATTTTGAGGAGACATTCTACATTTGCGGGAAATCTAGGAGGCTCACAACACCCGCAGCACAAATGTATGCACTATTGGGGGCCCCTGGTGGTTTTGGGGCCCTAAGCAGCTGTATAGTCTGCTTATTTGGCTGGACCGGTTCTGGTTTTACTTGCTCTGTGTGTCTTTGTGCTGACCTGTAGCCTATAGAAAGTTGTCTAATCTCAAATTCAAGTTGAAGGTGCATTGTGGTAACCTTGTGTTGCAAGATCTATTCTCACGAGATTTGTGATTTCACAAATGTGAGGATACATCTTGAAAGGCTCCAATCCCTTACGATCGGGCTCAACTCCGAAAGCTGCGGGACCAATGACGTGCCTCCATTGGGGTTTAAGGCGGGACATGGTGCTATGACGTCACACCGAGACGCTCTGCCGCTGACTACGACTACGGTAGGCGGCTACCAATCGGGCGCTTCACCCAATTATCTTCAAGTACTGCTTGTAACGGTCCCTCCCTTTCCCGACTGGATTGTACGAGAGCCTTTCCAGATTGATAATGCGTAGAACTCAAATCAGAGATACGCATATCAATCTGGCACACGGCAGGTTAGCATTGTGGAACTTTTTATGCAGCAAAAACTTGATATCTGTTCCTGGGCCATCATAGGGGCCACTGTGGTGGACCATCCATCCACCCATGAGGCCGCTGGGTCACTAAAAGGTAAAATCTGCAATTCTGCACTAAAATCAAGTTTGTTTTGTTTGTTCGCATAAAGAATTCCATAATGCATCCAGGGCTGGCCCAAGTGTTCATGGGGCCCTAGGCAACATTTTGTCATGGGGCTCTTGCATCTTAAATTTAGTTTCGAATAGATAATTCTCCCCACCATTCAACCTGACAAACCTGACTGTTTGTAAAAGAAAGTATAGACAAACAAACATCTAGAAATGATTAAAAATGTACAATCAATGTACTACAGGGCCCTGTACCTGAATTGTTTTGTTTACAAACTTTGAGAGTTAGTTGTGGTCAAAATCTAATTAAGTTTATAAGCGCATTTTACAATTTTCAGGGACACTTTGTGGGGTCATTGTCACAGAAGTGCGAAGAAAAACTAGCCTGAAAGTTTATGAAATGCTTTATAATTAGATATACTGTATTATTTCTAACAACATCTGAGTTTACAATATCATGCAGGACAAAACGGATTTCATTCTATTAGTCCAAGTATAGTGCCTTTTAAAATTTAGGTGGTGGGCAGGAATTCTTTGGTGGTAACAATGGTAACCATACAAATGTTTGTTTGTTTGTATTTTTCTCATGGAAGTGTTCAAAAATGGTGACAATATTCAAAAACATGATTCTGATCAGATGAAAATATTTTTAGCTAAAAGATTAATGTGGCAGATTTGTAGATCCAATTACAGCCAAATCAGGTTCAACATTTGTAGATTTTCTGGCTTGATATTCCCTCAAAACTCTTTCTCTCCCGTATGAATTGTATTGGCCCCGGACCTGAACTGAAATTGTGACATTGCCAAATTGTATAACGTATCATACCTTTTTGCAGTAACTAAATTTAACCTTGGGCCGCAAAACTGTGCATAACTTTGCACCATTTTAAGGAATTGTCATTATGCAAGGAGTAATAATTCTGGAGAACCTTAATATATGCAAATATTTTCATGTTTTCTGCAACAAGGCCTCTCTCCCTTTTGCATCACATTCCTAATTCTCGCTCAAAGTTGCACAGTCACAACCCCGTGCTTCCACTTTTAGAATCAGAGTCAGAGAACGAAGTCAGGGTTATTTGTCTTTAATTGCTTTTCTGGTGGTATAAGTGTGTCCGTGCAGGTGCTAATAATTTCACCTCTGCAGATCGGTGTAGAGGTGTTTGCAGAGGGACCTGGGAGGATTTGCTGGTACAGGCAGAATGAAACATGTGGGAGGGGGGTGGCAGCAGGAAAAAGCAGCACGACTCAAAAATACCCTCCTGCTTTCATCCTCAGATCTGATAATAATAGCATCATACTACATTGTATTACTTTAGGTATTATGGGGATATCTGAAGGAGGGGGGACCGGGGCTGTTTGCTTATTATGCCATATTAGGTGCTGTGTGTTTTGGTACTGATGGATATGTGTCTTGGCGTTCTTCTCTTGCTAAAATCCTTTTCTCAATTGGACAGAAGACATGAGGTGAGAATGTATTCAGAAATTCCCACATTTTCATGTCTGGGCTATTTTTGTGAGGAGAGTTTGAACCAAAAATCTTTAATAAAATTCTAGATAGGACATGGCCATAGTAATACACTGGAACTAATGGCAAGTTCTGGCGGCCATGTTGCGCTTGTCCTTTTGGACCTATAGTGCAATGTAAACCAATAGGAACTTATTCTTATGCTTTTTAAATTAATTCAATTTGTTTCATGAGTTTTTTTTTTCTAAATATGGACTGACCTCATGTCTAGTCTAGCAAGAAATACCCCTCTTCCTAAATACTAATTTTGTTTGTATGAGCACAGTACAGTACAGAAAGAACAAAATATACATAATGTGACCAGTATTTAGCTAGTACACTTGAGACAGTGATACAGTAGAATAAATGGTGTAAAAGACAAAACAACAGTCGTTTAAAAGATATACAAAACAACATATTTAAGACTTAGACACTTACCGGCAATACAACAAATCAAAAACAATAACTGTATCTCAAATTCTGCCGTTTTAACAAAGAAAACCATGCTATTAGCTTTAGCCTCAGCAGCTAATCACAAGATGGCCGCCACGTTAAAAATCGTCATGTCCAATCTAGTGTTTCATTAAAGATATTTGGCTTGAACCATTTGTAGCTATCACGCTAAAGCCATGTGTTAGCTAGCTTGTTTGTAAAGTGGACACTTGGGGTTGGTTGTCTCATGGACTCGGGTTGGTAGTAAATGGTGGCAAATTTTGCTGTTGCGTCCAATGTTTTTATTTTTGTGTAGGTTCTCAGTCGTACAGGAGTTGGCCATCGTAGGTAAAAATTCTTCAGTCTTCATCTGTACTCTGCAGTTGAAGTGTAGGACGTTTCGATCCTAGTCCAAAGATCGTCATCAGCTTAGTAACGATGTGAGCACACTCATGGGTCTCTTAAGAGTAAACCAGAAGGAGGAGTTAACCTCTAAGTCCCTCCTCTCCTGAGAGTCCCTCCTCTCTTAGAGGTTTATGTTCATGAATTCAAAAATCATAAATTTCAACATTAGCTTTTGTAGAGGCCATGTTTTGACCATTGTGCGAATTCCTACATTTCCTCATACGTTCCTTTTTTGCATCCTGGTGATCATATCATATTCGGATGCTCCTCTTGATGTTTGCATTGAATAGTAAAATAAACAAGTCTACGTACACATCTAGCCTAGAGCTTTATATTTAGATGTATTTTCGGATAACGTGACCGAAGTAAGCTCTTTCTGAAACGTCACAGTTTTGGGTCACGGGCAGAGCTACAGTACATTCAAGTCATGATCCGCCTGATGCTGGCTGCAGCCACTGGGGCTGCGCTAAGGTGTTGCTAAGTGACCATATATCATAATTACGCGGCATAATTGCATGTCAGTCAAATGCAGCCCTTCCTGTGACCCCTTTTATTCCAAAATAGATTGCATTAAGATCGGTCAGTGGAAAAATCTCTAATGCCTTAATGTACAGGCAGCGAGCTTGAAGGGAATAAATAAAAACTAATCTGAAGCTTGGATTCTAGTATACAGTATGCTACACAATATTCAATTTTATTCATGATTACAAAACTGCAATATTAATAATTCAATTTTCGTTAAGACGCTACTCTTGGTTTGGGCCAGCACTAAACCTGCATAAATTACAGATACATGGTTGGAAAGGGTGCATATTTTTGTTGTACAATGCTATTGATAAAGAGTTCATTCATTAAAACAGTTTTATGAATGGCTTTTGGGACAATATTACATTGGCATTATGATGTGTAGCCCTAGTTGGTTTAAATGGAGTTATATAGGGATTGTTGTAAGATGCAAATTTAGCCACATTGCTCTTGTTCTTATTCAAGGACAGTGTGGCATTTAAGGGGCACAGGTGATGCGTGTTACAGTGGTTGCGACAGGTCCATAATTGATGAAGAAGGGGGAGACAAGAACATATGGGCTGATGAAGGATTAAACTTGGACACGCATTGGAGTTTTGGGGCGTTCATTTTGCCAACACGCTTTTGTTTCGTTGATGAAAAATCTTTTGGAAGTCTTTCCAATTTTAGCCTGCATACACAGCAACATGGGGAGTGTGTCTGAAACGATGAGGAGGGAAACAGGGATGAGGCTGTTGTGTGTGAAGAAGAGGCATGTGCTTTATCTTCACCCACACTCAAAGCTGTCAAACAAACAACACCCTGATTTCACCAGCAGCACCAAGCAATCACCAAGATACAGGCCTCTCTTCTCATTCTGGGGCCAAACAATAGCATTGTGCAGTACATGCATCATTTTGCAAGGAATGACCCACACATTTCCTTGTATGCTTTCATACAAATAAACAAATAAGTGTGACTGTATGTTTACATTGTATACGTGAACATACGGTAAGAGCATGCAGTCTGACTGGTTTAAAATGGGCAGTACAATCACAGCTCCACCTGGGTTGCTTATACCTATACTTAATCTGAGTAGGTGGATTTTTGTAGCAAGCATTATGATCAGTGAAGGAGATTTAATGTTTATATAGTACAGTATATTGGTTTAGTCAGGTCAAGTAGTGAAGGATCAACCTAAAGTTTGGGACTCATTCTGCTTTCTAATTGGATAGTCGGCCCAAGAACCAAAATAAAAAATGTAAACACAAACAGCTTTTATTTTATTTTATTTCATGTGTACCTGCAGACAAAGATACTTCATCTTTATCAAAAAGTAGTGGGGGCTGAGTGTCCAATAGGGACGTGACAAGGGCTTATTGTTATCTATAGGATTATTTTAACAAGTGATAGGGGGCTTTAGCTGCCGTTATCTCAACATTAATACAAAACTATCTTGATGATTCAATAAAGCACATGGGTGCTTTGTAGATGCTTTGTTATCGGCACAATCGAGACATCTTTGGTTAAATGCTTTTGGCAGCGTACCAGGAATTTGTCTTAACTTACCATGCTGTGTGCTTTCTCATCCAAACACTACATCATTTTGGGACATACAGGCTATAACATCCAAATAATGTTAGATAATTACATTTGTGAGCCTGTATTCCCCAAGGATGATACTGTCTGTGACTTGTATAAAGGACAATATTGTTAGGCATCAGAATTGTTTAATAGATTGAATTGTTTTGATTATAGTCATTGCAGTAATCAAACCGAAAAGGAAGAAAATTAACATTAGAATGAAAAAGTAAATATTGGCATTTTGTAAACTAACACCAGTCTCTTATTATTATCGATCTCCCATTTCATATGACATAGTCACACCCAAAGCGCTTCACACATGAAAGGGAGGGGGCTCATTCACTCCATGCTGTTTATATCCTGGAAATACCTCTAATCAATGTCCCTCATTCTTTGTTAACAAAGCGAATAATGTAGTAAATATTATAAAATACTATCATACTGGAACAAAATCAAATTTCCTTTTGAACAAAACTTTTGCAGAATGCATTTTTAAAACAGTTTATGAGTAAAAGTACATTTTAGTCTAAATTGTGAACAGCTGGAAAAGTAGTGATAGTTGAACTGTTTTTGATGCTGTCACGTATTTCGACATCATCTCATAGTCGCTACAAGTATTTTAGGTGAAAAATACAAAGGTCTCTGTATGATTTGATGACCTGAGCTGAGCAGACACTTGTTAATCATTTCTCTTTTCAGGGTCATTAAAGCAGTTTAATTGTGAGGGGAAATTAATAAACCACACAGAAATACCACCTAGACAACCTCAGCAGAAGATTATTAATGATGCAGGTCTTTATCTTGTGTTCAGGGGTTATTACTATAAGGATTAAGGAAATGAACATTAAGGTGTACTTTGTAGCTAGCTTTTTATGTCGGAAACTAAATATAAACAGGCTTTTACAACTATGGTTTTCTGTACAGAGATATGGACCACCAATGACAGCTAAATGTTCTTAGAGACCAATTCTTTGTGAAAGGTTTGATCTAGATATGCCATGGGTATATAATGTGTATAGGAGATCTTCCTATGTCAATTGTGAAAAATAAATATGAACTTTCAATTAACATTCATCACGTGCTTATATATCAAGCAGGAGGCCTGGATGTAAGGAGACAACAGGTCCTAGTTTGATGAATTGCTAATGACTTCATTAAAACCAGATTAATTCTAATGAATACGGCTTTGAACCAGAGAGAGGTGCTGACGGTGAGATCAGCTGATTCTCCTGAAGCAGCAGCAGCATTCTCCTGCTCTCACTCACCCAGGTGTAATGCATCAGAACCCTCCTTTATGCCCACGCCAGCTGCAATGTACATTAACCCTCGTAGATGCAACATAATATTTTCTATGAGCTCAGCGGCGAGAGAGAATATATGTAAACACTGAAGGTGGTGAATATTTTATGTGCATGGTGACCATTAATAAGAAAAATGACCACGCTTTGAATTTCATACCCGTGTGTGTTGCATCCTTGGGCATCGCAGACGATCCGACCAAAACACTGTAAGAAATAGAAGTATATCAAATATGATGATTACCCCCCCTTGTCATATTAATATTTAAGTACAAAAAAGAATGCATCAACTATTTACATACTGTATTCAGGCAACAACAAAATGAGTACTGAGCAGAGGAATTACATACAATTTCTATGGGCACCAAGTGAAGAGTTATTCCTAAGATTTTTTAAACATTTCATTTTGTCCTAAAGTGGGTTGTCGTCGGCTTCAGTGGTTAGTAAAAGTGATGCATTGTGTGGATAATGAACAGGTGACAGATTATGATTGCTGTTGTGAATGATAACACAAAAACCTTTATTTCACTCATGGTTAGTGGTTGCGTGAAGCTATTTATTGTCAAAATTGTCAAAATTATTGTTTACGCTATTCAGCTAGAGAGAAACGAGCCAAATGTCCCTGATTTTTGCATATTGTGCATGTAACACACATACATTTTTTCAGAGAGTCCTGTACTTCAGCTGAATGTTCTTTGCTCCTGAACAATTTCCCTGGCAGTTGTTGAAGGTCATGTAAACGTTAGTTTCAAGATTAAAAGGGTATGTAAACTTAAAAGAGCATGTAAACTTTTGAACACAACTGTACTTGTACCAGCTATTCACTTTTTGAGCAACACATTGGGCTAAAAACAGATATGGTTATCTATACAGGCTATAGAATATGCACAAATCACTTCATCTTATACATTGTCTCACAGAAACTCTAAATGAGAGCGCTTTGTTTCTTTTGTATGACTCACTGATTGTTCCATATCTGACCAAGTGTATTGACGTGTGAGAAAGTGCTTGTAATACCTGTATTAATCAAATGTCCTATCTACAGAAAGGAGTGGTAAGAATCGTAAGTGAAAGTGGATACAGACACCCAACATGTCCAACATTTATACAATTAAACAGATTCACATTTTAAAACCATGTATGAAGCTCCTCAGAAACAGTTGCTCATTATATGCTTCCAAGAGAAGCATATAACTTAGGTTTAAAACGTATAAGTTCTCAGTCGTACAGGAGTTGTCCATCATAGGCAAAGATTCTTCATCTGTACTCTGTAGTTGAAGTGTAGGACGTTCGGCTCTCCATCCAAAGAGCTTTGTCAGCATGCGGTAATGGGCAGTGATTAGGTGTGAATAGGGTTGTTGACAACAAAGGTGTTTTTCTCTAGCCCATAGCACAAAAAGAGGTGGGACTTACAGGTAAACTCCTCCTACTGGCGTCCAAGTTTGCTCAGTGCCGACAAAGCTCTTTGGATGAAGAACGAAACGTACACTTCAACTACAGAGTACAGATGAAGACTGAAGCATCGTTGCCTACATTAGGTTTAGAACAACAACAAAATAAAAATGTATTTCATTCAAAGTCATTGATTTATGGAACAGACTTGATGTTCTAATGAAAAATCGCAAGTTTATATAAGTGATACTATACTGTATGAAACTGTAGCCGTTCGCTATATCGCTCTATTATGATTGTGCCAAGTGGCTGTTAAAGCGTATTAACTGGAACGGTTAATGTTTTTGTGCTGATAGGGGGCAGATGTTAGAAGTTATTACATCTTTCTGCTCCTTTTCATTCATGAGATTTGTTAATGAAGGCATATTAGGTTCATATACAAAGCAATAAGACATTTGAGCAATCCTATTTTATGCCAATATTGCATGCCCTAACTGGTTCAGAGAGAAATCTTCAAAACATGGACATTGATTGCACTGTATGCTGAATACACACTCAATACTAAATGTTCTGCCTCTAACCTAATGACACACTAAGCATAGCCTCCCATTTTCTTTGTGTACGCACACTACAATGATATTTTTAAACCTCTATAGGAAGGTTTATTTTTACACAGAAAGCCTGAACTGTGGTTTCTGTTCACAGGCGGATATACGGTGTGCAGCAGAATGTGAGAAATGTATTTGGCCAGTCCGATGCAGTGGAAATAAAAGCCGATCTGAAGATTTCGGGCCAAAGCTCCAGCTAAAGGAATGATTACAGCGGAGTGCAGTGGTGAGGGACTGCTCTGACAGGGACACACCTCAGCTCACACCCTCGCAACATGAACAAACAATCACAGAGACAGTTTTGCCTTCGGTCACTGAAACAGCTTATTCTCCGAGGGCAATGATAACAGCCAGCCTGCTCGTTGGCATTTCAGTGTGAGCTGTGATGTGTAAACAAACAGCTATAAATAAGAATGGTTATATTTTGTGAAACATGTCCGGGACTTTTGTTGGCAACATGAAGGTATGAAATAAATAATAATAGTTCTATGATGGGCAAAAACCTGTTCATGACATCATGTTTCCTTTGCGTTGTAGCAGATCTGTGATTTAAACAAACAGTGCTATGTGCCTGGATGCTGTTAGCTTACCATTCACCGAAACATTCAGTAAAAATCGTGAAAGAAAGCAACAACAGAGTATTGTTCTTTTGCAGACACGTGATCCCGCGGTTGTTGCTGGAGGTTGCCATATTAAAGGTACTGTATGTCATGTGACCATAGAACATTAATAGAGATGGGCGAAACCCACGTGATTTTCCCCATTGTGTTCAGCACAAGCTAACGAAGCCAATTCATGCTAGCATTTGAACCGCCACCATTTTGCTTTTTTGGAAGCAATTCCATATTTGGTATGTTCACATGGCAACCACAGAGCCAATTAGGAGTGAAGTTCTTGACGGTGACCGCCCTTCACTTGTCACACGGGGTGAACCCACGGATGGCAGCTGTCAACCAAACACGGCCCGCAACCAACCTCCATGAAAGAAGGCACCTGATTGGCCAGTTATTTTTGTTAATATCTTAAATCATGTTGAAGATATCAAAAGACAAACAACATGACATGTAGTGCGTGGTAAGACTAGCACCTGAGGGCCACATCAACAACACTATTTCCAATAATGAGTTAAAGAGGGGCCAAAAAGTTTACATGTAAGTCAATGGGCACTTCCTGCTTCGGGAACAATCCTGTATGCTAGCGCAGATTTGACCCGAGCTAGCCAATTAGCTCTCCATCAATATTATACACTCTTCCACACTTTCAATTGCACAGTGATTGGTGTTGTTCAATACTGTAGCTGTATGTATGGTGTTGCTTTGTCAGTTCGAAAAGTCCATACATAAGCAGGATGTGACGTTATGTGAATTTAACCAATTGGAAGTTTTAAAGTGTTGACGCAGTTCACTTTGAACAAGAAAATCAATCCTAGCCATGGGTCTTGCACAATGGTCAATCATCACTCAGTATTCTACAACTTCAATTACTTCATTTATACATTGCCTCAAAGCAGAAAGATGGAGGCCTAGGATCAAGTAAGTTTGAAAATTAAAAGAAACTCTTGTCAAATTGAAGGACATATGAAGGACATGAGGCCGGTCACATGACTCTGAACAGGTTCGGCTAGAGTCTAAAACTGTTGCCTCATGGTACATTGATTTGTACCACCGCCCGCCGACATGAACCGACTGCTGCATCGACTACAGACAGGACTCAGAGCACAGTATGGTCTTCTTCAGCAGGAGGGCTCACCGTGTCTGAGCTGCCGTGGATGTGGAAGGACAGACATCACACCACTTATATTTCTGTGAGTGTGTGTGTGTGCCTTCTCTCTCAGGCCGAAAACAGAGAGGATTCACACTCTCTTCTGCAGCACTGGAGACGCTCAAGGCAAAAGCAAACTTATACTGGCCTTTTTTCTCACTGGGTCATATCATTTTGAGTTTTAGCTGATACCAGGGGGGGAATGTACTGATCCACTCCATTTTAGGCACTCTACTTAGGATGTGCTTTTCAGATAAGGACTGTGAATGGAGTCCAATGAAGCAGCCATTTTAATACAGGGACATTATCATACCTTGTGTCAAACAATTGTATAATGTTTCACTAATAGTACCACTATAGGTTGCATTCTCGTGACATCGCAATATTCTATTTTTTTCTTGATTTAATGGCTAACATCTCTGTAATTACTGGGCCAGTCCACATGAAACAAAACTGGTACGAAGTTCAATGTCTTTTCGTATAGTGTGAACTAAGATCAGATTATTTTCTCATAAAAGATGTTCAAAGATTGTGACAATATTAAAAAATATGAGGGTGATTTTGATCAACTGATCTTAGTTCACGCTAATTATGGCAGATTTGTTGGTCTAAACCAGGGGTCCCCAACTGAATCTGCTTGAGGGTCCACAAACTTTACTTTTGGAAGCTTCGGCATTATGTTTGGGGTGCGGACATATGCAGTCATTGGTCTTAACCATGTGAGCTGATAAATGAATCAGTCATTTTGCTATTTTAATTCACTGTTAACTGTATTGTTTATTTAATTGTTCTTAGATAATATAAAGTATATTGAGGATGAAATTGCTTTGTGGTCCGGACTAAACCCTCTGGAGGTCCGGATTTGGCCCCAGGTCCGCAAGTTGGGGACCCCTGGTCTAAATAAAGATTACCAAAGAAGGATCAGGCTCAGCATTAGTGGATTTGCTATATTGAGATTTCCTTCTAACACTGTCTCTCCCCTAACCTTGCGCTGCAAGATGTATTCTCACGAGATTTGTGATTTCACAAATGTGAGGATACATCTTGAAAGGCTCCCTTACGATCGGGCTCGACTCCGAAAGCTGCGGGACCAATGACGTGCCTCCATTGGGGTTTAAGGCGGGACATGGTGCTATGACGTCACACCGAGACGCTCTGCCGCAGAATAACAAAAATGGCTGCGCCTAGCGACTTACTTTTCGATGCCGCGATTGACTCTGTTTTAGCTGAAAGGCCGACTCTTTCTGCTTTGAAAAGGGAGCAAAGAGACGCCCTTCATGCATTTGTTGATCGGAAAGACATGTGCTTTTCTCCACTGGATTCGGTTCGTAGC
>OMNZ01040054.1:0-10986 GCA_900303255.1 Lesueurigobius sanzi | reverse complement strand
GCAAATCCCCTCCGGCCCCTGACTGCGCCTAGAAATCCTGTCCATAAAAGTAATGAACAGGACCGTTCGGATTCTCCTCTCCAGTACCCTGGAATAGACCTTCCTGGGGAGGCTGAGGAGTGTGATCCCCTCTGGTCCCCCTTCTTAAATATGGGGACCATGACCCCGGTCTGCCAATCCAGAGTCACTGTCCCCGACCGCCACGCGATGTTGCAGAGATGTGTCAGCCAAGACAGTCCTACCACATCCAGAGACTTAAGGTACTCAGGACGGATCTCATCCACCCCTGGAGCCTTGCCACCGAGGAGCTTTCTAACCACCTCAATGACCTCCGCTTGGGAAATGAACGAGTCCGCCTCAGAGTCCTCAGTCTCTGCTTCCTCCTCGGAAGACGCGACGGCGGGATTGAGGAGTTCCTCGAAGTATTCCTTCCACGCCCGACAACATCCCCAGTCGAGGTCAGCAGCTCCCCACCCGCACTGTAAACAGTGTTAGTGGAACACTGCTCCCCCCTCCTGAGGCGCTGGATGGACATAGAACCCAAATTTATTTCAATATCTGAGTGAAATATTGGAGAAACAAAATGGGTTCAAAAATGACCCCTGAAGAGTTCCAGTGTAACTCTTGTTCAAACCCCCCCCAATGAAAGTCATAGCAGTGAACGCATATCCGAAAATTCAGCCCATTTGATAAAAATATGACCAAGATACGCAGCGACAAAGTAGTGTTTGGGGTCACTGGGTCACCCCCAGGAGTCCACGAGGGTTAAGAGCAAATGGGCTGGTTTTGGTATTGCATTATTGTAGACAATATTTGAAGGTTTACTCTTATTTATTATTGCTATGTTTTAATGTTTTATGATTTGTATTTTTTTTATCTGCAGATGGGGCTTCACAGTGATTTCCCACAAACACCAGCTGTGAGTATATGCATCAATAGTTTTGTTTTATCATTCCCATATTTCTCCAGGTAAAGAAGTATTTACACTTTCATAAATCCGTGTGCGCAGTTACCTCTGCTGCAGCGGGGAGGCGGAGCTATGGGACTGGATCACCTGTTTCCTCAAAGCTCAGGTGAGGCCCATGCATCACCTATGAGGTCACTGTCTGTCAGTCCCAGGTACACTGACCCAGACATGAGTCTATGAGCGTCTCTGACTGTTGTGGCCAGCGAGTCGGGACCATAGACCATGAAAACAATGGGAGTAGGAGGTGTGGCTTTCCCCATCGGGGCGGGTTAAAGGGAGCTCAATGATGCTGCGGTTGAAGGGTGTTTTTGAAGCCGCTCCCATATTAAGGGGAGACACAGCAGGTGATTGCTGTGGGCAATTTCAATGTATTTTGGTCCCTAAACATCGTAGCTACCATGTTAAAGTAGACAAAACCCTTTACAATGGTTATTTTATGAAGTTTTGCTGAGCCTCGGACCAGGAAATGACTCCAGCACTTTTTCCCTTCGCCTTTCACTACTGTCACCTGCGTATCCAGGCATAAATATTTATATATTTGGTGTTATCCACATGGAGTCGACAAGACGCTGTAGGTCATATATGATAATATCCTCTCTGGGACAAGCTAGTGAAGAAAATATGCAGACAACATCTTGCACATGTGCAGACGCTACAACACTTTAAAGTAATTTATCAGCGAATCCCATTTTCACTTTACTCTTGAATCGAGTTCTTCCCTTCAGTCGCACCAACAGACTCCAAACCTTCCAGTCTTGTACTTGGAAGTATTCAATATTCTGAAGATTTGTTCAGAGGTATTTATTTCAATATTTAATTCCTAGCCTGATTTATTGAGTTTTGAATCCCAAAAAACAAGGCAAAATTTTTACTTTTACAGATTTATTTATTATATTCCGCTGCCTTTAATACAATCTGTAAGTACATTGATATAAATGATTTCTAGAGCTGCCACTCATCTCGTGGCACAGAAATGTAAATTTCCTGCTTGTCCACCAGGCTGTAGTCATGTCCTGCTGTATATTCTTCTTGCAGAACAATGAAACAGCCCCTGCCATCCTGCGTCGACATTCTTCCTCAGATATCTCCAAGCAGAAATTTGGCACAATGCCATTGGTTCCCATCAGAGGAGATGAGAGCAACAGCAGCATGCTCTCGGCCAATCAGACACTGGTATGTCCTTTGAGGCCCTGGAATAGCACTACAATAAAAAAAAAAAAAAGTACACTATGCATTTTGCTGACTGGATGTTTTTTGTTTTTCTTCAGCGGAAACTCCACGACAGAAGGACCCTCTCCATGTATTTTGTATGTTTTTTTTTATTTGGCAGTGTTGATGTTTCCTTGTCAAAACTACAGCTGGAGAACAGTAGCGCCAATCAAAGGTGTCCTGTCCCAGGCAGCATGTGTGACAACAGGTTGAACTAAGCAACACTTGTCTTGCTATAAGGACTTAATAGTTTAAAAAGTTGATTTTGCATAATACCACCTCTGTAAGTGGTTCATTTACTATGAACAACACACACCACATGAACAAAAACAGCGTTGGTGATGTTTTTATTCAGTTGTGCCCAGTTCAAAGACCTGGTTTCCTCGATCTAATGACCCATCTAGCAACCATCGCTGCTCACTACCTTTCAAGATAAATTTTGACAGTCGGACACCACTACAAGTGCAACTACAGTATACTGTATATTGCACTATAGACATAGGACACAGCATTACAACATTTTATGCCCATGTTTAGTAACCCTGTCTTTCACTTCCTGTCTTTCAGCCAATGACAGCGCAGCCCGAGGAGGACCCCACCCCGGAGCCGGACTCATTCTCGGAGCCGCTTTACGAAGAGGTTGGGGACTTCGGTCTGCAGGTCCTCAAGTCCCTCCAGACCAGCTTCAGGACCAGCGTCGCCGCGGAGACGCACGAAGTCCTCGCCCGCCACCAGCACTTCCACCTGGTCGCCCCCACGGAGACGGGCCAGTGCCTCGCGATCACTGATGACCAACCGGACTCGCCGTCAAGTCCCAGCTCAGAGGAACTGCTGCTGAAGGAGCTGCAGAGCGCACTGGGGAAAAATACAGAAGAAGAAGAGCTTGTGCCGGAGGACCATCAAACACAGGGGCATGGAACAGGAGAAGAAGAGGAGGGACCATACGATGTTTAGGAGAAGAATGAACCATGTCTGGATTCGACTTGGAGGCTGAAAAACTGAACAAATAGTAAACAATTGTAATTGTGAGTCAATTTGCAAAAAATGAGACAATGTCATGGACTTGAAAATTATTTTATAAGTTCCACAGTTTATTTAAGATAAAGTGTAGAACATTCCAAACAGTAGAATTTGAACTGCCACAATGAACTATAGAAGAAAGAATATGTGTGAAATATTTTAACATTTCAAAAGACAATTTCTGGTAAACAGTGACATTTTAAAGGGATTTTAGGAGAAGACGTGGTTCTCTCCTGTTATTTGTATGCACTGAAGTCTTAAACATGTAACACACCAGATTACTGTCATTATTATGCACAGAGAAACACTTTACTGTTGTATACACAGACAGACAAATTAAACTTAATTTTCCATATGAAAAAAACTTTGGAGCCAGGGGTTTTAGATGGTTTGACACATTTGAAACAGGATTGAAAATAGGATTCCATATCGCAGAGTTTTTTCTTGATTCGCCCCTAGCCACTAAGGGGTGGTATCATCACATCTGTGATGTGACGTTCATGTCCGAATCCGCTTGTTTGAAATCGAGGTAAAGTAATTTAGCTGAGGTTCAGGAGCGGGGCCACACCTCAACCACCACCTCCTAACGTTTCTCCTACCAGTCCCACTGCTCCTTTTTTCCCAGCAGTTATTTAACCAGGAATCATCTCACGACCCCCCCCTCCCCCCCCCAGTCAACCATCTCTACTATGTAAAGCGTCTTTGAGTGTCCAAAAAAGCGCTATATAAGTTTGATGCATTATTATTATTATTATTATTATTATTATTATTATTATTATTATTATTCTGCTTGGAGGAAGATTTGGGTAATCTTCAGAGACAGGGAGTACCCACCCATAGTCTCATTCACCCAACTATTCCATCGTACATTATTAATTCTATAATAAATAATTATAATCTACTTCTGTTGTGGTGTGGTCCTTGCAAGTGTATGGTTCGAACCAAATCTTGATTGTGTCAAGAGCAGGATCTTTTTTTCACTCAATTTTACACAGATTTACCTCCAACAAACTCAAGACTCTCAACAATAGCAGAGCATACAGCATCTCGAGAAACAGCAAATAATAATAATAATAAACAAATAAGTAACACGGAAAAGTTAGCAATGCCCCCGAAGAAAGCAATTGTTGATACAAAGATGGAGAATGACCGTGAGTCCCTCAACTACATGTCTGTGGATCTAACTATGCTAACGCAACTCTATGAAGAAGTAAATCAACTGAAAGACACGATAAGAGAGAAAGATGAAACCATAAATGAACTGTCAAGAAAACTATGTTTTATAAACTTACGACTGCTTGCACTTCACAGGCCGCAGCCATCTTCCATCAGTCACGTGACTACTACATACTATTATGTTGACATGGTAAAATGTCCTCCTCGAACCGCCACTAGTTCGTTATCCACAGTTGTAATGACAACAAACAATATACATTTTACCAGTTGAGAAACACTAAAGACATTAATATACAGGTTAAATCATTTAGGGCCCAATACTGACCCATGGGGGACACCACAAGCAATGTCAAGACATTTGGAAGAGAACTCTCCCATTTGTACAAACTGTACTCTGTCACTTAAATAACTTTTCACCCATTTCCCAGCCAACCCCTGTTTTCCATATCGTTCTAATTTCTTAAGTAGTATATCATGATTGATAGTGTCAAAAGCCTTTTTGAGATCAATGAAAATTCCAATTGCATATTCTTTATTGTCTAGTGCTTTTGAGATTTCTTCTGTAGCATCAAGTATGACCATTGAGGTTGATCTATTGGATCTGAAACCATATTGGCCTTCATCAAGGAGATGGTGCTTTTCTATGAAATTATCTAGCCGTTTGTTAAAAACCTTTTCAAGGATTTTAAAAAATTGGGGAAGAAGTGAAATAGGTCTGTAGTTAGTGAAATTGTGCCTATTTCCATTTTTGAACCTTTGCAATTTTCATTTGTTTGGGAACACAGCCATTTTGAAGCGACAGGTTACAGACATGTGCTAGAGGTCTTCTGATACTTCTTATTATCTTTTTTATTAGTACCATATCAATAGAGTGACAGTCAATATTCAATATTTCATGCTCACTAACAGCAGAGAGAAAGATTGTTAAATTATTTATTTCAAAGTTTAGCTCCAATTCTTGGTTTGGTATTTTGACTGCTAAATCTGGACCAACATTTACAAAAAATGATTAAAGTTATTGACTATCTTATTCATGATGCTCCCTTTATCACCAAGTAATAAGAGTCCAGGGCCAATGTCATGTTGTTTGCCCAGGACCAATGTTACAGCCAGCCAATCAGAATCAGAATAGAGTTTATTCCCATTGTCAATGAAGGTTTCACAGACGAGGAATTTTCTTTGGTGTGACTTGTGCAACATGAAACATAAAATATAGATAAGATATATAAAGATAAATAATATACTATGAAAAAAAATAAGATAAAGGATATAACTATAAGATAAAAAAAAATCTAATAAAATAGTAACTTAACACAATATGAGACAACAGCATAAATGGTGAATTACAGATTAGCAGCAAATGTGAGTGTGGACGTACCACATAGTGCAAATAGAGCAGTGCGAATGGAACAGGTTATTCAGTTTACATTAGACTGATACAGAGTTATTAAGTGTTTAGTAACAGATATAAATTCTTTGCCGTTCTCATTGTGGCTGTCAACATATTTTTATGCAGCATGTATCTGTCCTCAGCTTCTTTGGTTTTCAATTTAAGAAATTGTTTGTAAAGATAAATGCTTGCTGAGCCCAGCAAGGGGGCCACTGGCTGCTTCTTTCAGCCGCTTCAGAGACTGAGCTAATTGTCTCGAAGCTGATTTCCCAGAGCTGCCTCCAGGTGAGCTTTCTCCTCTCCAAGCCTTCCCACCTCATCCATTTTCCCTGCTTGGCAAGAGAGACAGCCTTTGTGCTTCTTTCAGCCTCCTCCTGCCGGCGCACCTCCTCTACCACCATTTTCCTCCTGTCTGAGGTAGACGCCTTGCGCCAAGTTGGTTTACTTTCTGCAAGGCCAAAGCTTCCTCTTCCTAGCTGGACTGGACATGCCCCACGATGTCATTGAGCTTCAGGGCCGATGTAGCATGCTGTACTGTGTTGGATGGTGTCCATTTCCGTCCTGTTAACAGGGATGGTGCAGCATTACTGATGGTCTGGTCTCTAGAGTCCTTCAACGTCATCTGGAGTCTCACTTTAGAGCACTTGTATTCTTCGGTGAGGCTCGTGATAGGCAGTTCAAGGGCCCCTTTGCCGTAGAGGCCGACGTTAGTCAGACAGCATGGGACACCAAGGCATTTCTTCACGTATGAAGTCATGGTTCTTCTCAACTGTTGTTATTGGGACCTCGTAGATGGTGAGTGGCCACATTACCCGAGAAGTCCGAATTGCAGGCACCAGAGTTTGAGTTTCCCTGGCAGCAGGGTCCTGTTGATGCTTTTCAGACTGTTGATGATGTCCTGCCTTAGTAGCTGCACTTGGACTTTGTCCCTGAGGCTTGCGTTGTACCATCTACCCAGGCTTTTGACAGGTTGCTCTGACACCGTTGGTATAGCACTGATCGCAAATGATGTCACATTCATAGGTCGGACAAGAATGGCAACACGTGTAGTGTGGTTGTAATGGTTACCGTTTACTCTCCTCGCAAACATGGGGTTTTAACACCCAAACAGAGGCAAATGTCAGCGACAAATGAAATGTAACCTTGCTTAAATTACAACCAATAACCACTAAACTTTCGCTGACTTTGATTTGGTCACAAACACCATCAGCTGTGCTGCTCTGCTCTCTGTTCGCCCCCTGCCCTGTCTCCCTTTGTGTGAGCAGCTAACGCTAATTGTGGCTAGTAGCTAGCTCCCTGTACTCCACCACAGAGACGCAAGTTTGTAGTGCAATCAAGTCAAAATCATCTCACCTCAGTGTCTGGCCAGCTAACGCTGGTTTGTTTAGCATTTTCACACCCACATAACTAAGCGCCAATGGCTTCCTGAAGGCTGTATTGTTGCAGACTGTGTTTAACCAAGACATACCTGCACAGGTGCTGCTGTTGCTGGGTCTGGATGATCAATTGTTTGCTCCACCGATGAAATGCAGAGAGCAGTAAATCCCTCTCCTTACAACCTTGTACCCAACGTTGGCATTTCTCTGGATTTCTTCCAAGCTCAGGAAATGCAATGAAAAACTCCCCACATGGTCACAGTGTCCATATTGCGAGTCACTCGGCAGAAAGCAGCAGTGTTACTATTGTTACTATTAGCGCTGTTAAGGCAATATTTCACACGCTTCAGCTCCACAGGTCCCAAAGGGATGTCCGAACTGTAGGTGGCAGTAGCGTGCTGTTCTAAAAATAGCATTTTGACGCCATTTGCGATCAGTCCTATTGGGTCATCATCAATGCAGAACCTCACGCTTCGTGACTTGTTCGGCTTGATTTTCACACTTTTTTTCCGGCAGTTTTCCAAGTAGCCGCCTGGTACTTGCTGCAGTAGTGGTCAGCATGGTCATGTCATCCATGAATGCTCAGATTGGTGGGAGGCAGGTTCCGTTCTTAGTCCGCTCACCCACTACCACCCATCTTGAGGCCCTAATGATGACCTCCATGGCCATTGTGAAGGCCAGGGGTGAGATTGTGCAGCCTGCCATGATGCCCACTTCCAGACGCTGCTATGATGTTCTATAGTCGGCTGTTGTGAAGCACAGTTGCAGGCTTGACTAGAGAAGTGATGGATGATGGAAGTTGGAAAAAGTTGAAGGAATCCCAGAGGAGGTTGTGGGGAACTGATCCAAAGGCATTGGCCAGGTCAAGGGAGGTTACATGGTCTCTTCTGTCCTTCTTAGCCGCTTGGATCAGGTGTCATATCATACTGGTATGCTCCAAGGAACCAGAGAACCCAGGAATGCCGACCTTCTGTACGGATGTACTGTCTGACAAGTATTGTATTAGTACAGAACACTGAAACAATAAATAAATGGGCTGTCCTCCAACAAAAGTGAGCCTTTGTTAGGCACAAGTCTCTGAGCCCTAGTTCAGCTCAAATGCAGCTGATGATGAACAATAAATATGTCTCATCATACTACAGTATTTACCAATTTAGCAAACTTTCCACTACCACAACCACTATTTCCACTCAGTGCAGAATATTGCTGCTCAGCAAAGTGTTATCCCATAAACTACTGTGGACAGTCAGCAACTGAACCAGCTCCAGCATCATCCTGTGGAAAGACCAAACTAAACCTGAACACTCACAAAGGTGAAAAAGGCCTTACCTTCAAAGGCAGATCTACACTGAGCTGGAGGCTGGTGCCCACTGTCAGCCTGATGTTTTTGTCTTTTCTAAATGTTACATATTTGAATTAGGTGAAAATGTCTTGCTAATAGCTTGATTGATGAAAATTCTGAAAATAATGACATAGCTCAACTATTTTATTGCACAGGCTTGTCAAAAGTGCATTTAGGGTTCAAAACACATTCAATTGCAGTTTTGGCTGAAACAAAATGTGTATCCAATTTGTTTATTGAAATCTCCCCTCATTCCTCTGTTTGATGGAATGTTTGCTATGAGCTTTGGATAATTATTTATGTACATTTTTTTCTTTGTAAAGTGATGAATATGTGGTATAATGACATTCAATCAATCTTCAATCTTTGCTTATAAAGCACTTTTCATACAAGAATGTAACACAAAGCACCTTACAATGAGACAATGGACCTCATTCATGAAACAAACTTACACACAAATTTGTTCTTAAGGCAAATTTGTTCTTAAGAACATTTTCGGCATTTGCAAAATGTGTTCTTAGCTGAAAGAGTTCTTCAGGAAGAACAAAACAGTCAGGAGAAATCTTAGCAGGGCCACCCAATGTAAATAGGCCCCGGGGTTTACCCAGGATTGTAGGCCCCCCTCAGCGCCAACCCTAACCCTAAATCCCACAAAATGGAGCTGCCTTCATCTGCGGTTCCTCCTCTGGTTGAGCTTATTGGTTTAAAAAAAGCCTGTTAGCTTAGAATTGTGGCTCATCAGCTCTTTATCACAACGCTCTTTCTTCTTTTGTGCCTTTCTCTTCTGTGCACCACTTTTCAACTTTTTCTTCCCCGACATTTCTGTCTCTCTGTACGAGTCACCTCCAGAACTATTATAAGTGAATAGACGCGTACATAAGTTATGCCTGAAGTTTCTCTGTACTTGGATTGGCTAGAATTTGTATCAATATCAATGGCAAATTATGGCAATCATGTGGTCAAACAAACACATTAGTATAATAATAATAATAATAGCATGATATGTAATTCAATGATATCTGATCTGGGCCAGGTGGGCAGGCCTACAGCCATCTGACAGGATCCGGCATAGCAAAGGTGCTGTGGCCATAAGACAGTGTCAGTCAGTGCCCTCTGCTGGACAGGTGTGGAATTCCTTCCTTTTATAAATAATCTTGGCTGCCCCCTAGTGGCTGAATTGAGCATTTTAATTATTTATTTTAAAATGTCACAACTCCTGATAGGAATGCGCTAGACTTACTTTTTTTTTGTTTGTTTTTTTTCCTTAATTCTGATAGGCCCTTGATTATGGTAGGCCCCTGGGCTGTCTGTGAAAGGCGCTATATAAATAAAGCTCTTCTTCTTCTCCAGCCCCTGCTAGTTGGCTAAGGCGGCTCTGATTCTTACGCAGAAAAAAATCATGCAGTCTTATATTATCACAGTCAAAATGAACCCAACAATAAGTCTTTCACAGCATGAGCAACATTTTATATAAAATGATTTAATTTAAAAATATTTTTTGAGAGAAAGACGGTGATGAGTGGTGGTATAAGGCAGAGGCTGCGTCTGAATAGTGCAAATTGGTAAGAGGTCTAAACCAAAACCGGAAGTGCGTCACCGTCTGTCATGATAAGTGCAGTCTGAATAGTCCTGTCAGTGAGGATGGAGCTAGGGATGGGAGCCACTAAGCTTCCTAAAATAGCCTCTTTAGCATAGGTACCTCTGCAGGTTCCTAGCCGACGATTAGGAGCTAAGAGGCATCCCACAATCCTTTGCAGCGTTCCCACAAGTGTGTTTTTTTTGTTTTGTTTGTCACTCGGAGTGTTTTTGAAAATGTCCGATCTCTGCAGGACACGGTTCATGATTGACAGACACGTATTTACTTAAAGAGGGACTAAACGGGCGTCTCAGACCCTTACTCCATCAACACCAAAAATTTGAAATCTGCCGTGAAAGAGGCGTGTTCACTAATCCAACTCCAACTTGTTACGGGGGAGGAGGGGAGGAGCCACAGTGATACCACAGCGTTAGAGAGGATGATGAGGCATGGCAGAGCTCATGACGTCAACTTCTACCACCAGCTCACCTTCCACTCTATCAGCTAACTGCAAAATTGTCGTAATTCTCGTGTAACACGTGGTTATAACTTGAAGTGAAAACTTAAGATGGAATATAAGGCCAAATGCTATTACCACTGTTATATCTAGTCTAGGCTTGATAAGGAGAATAGTAAGCAATAACACTCAAGGTTACCAAGAATAAAATATTGGTTTAATACAAAGAAAAAGATTCAATAGTTTCGTTCTCATATAACATAAAGTGTCCACCTTATTAAAAAAAAAAGGTAGTAATCTTCTTCAGTTCTTGTTGCTCTTTCAGTCCCTTTGAGTTAGTCAATCAAGTCAATTTTTAGTCAATGGCCATATATTTCCCCTGTATCCTTATCTGAAGATTTCCAATAGATCGTTGTGAAGGTTCCAGCGCTCCAGATCCTGTGCCAGTCCCAGGTTATGGTTGTCCAGGTGAG
>OMNZ01040041.1:0-18702 GCA_900303255.1 Lesueurigobius sanzi | reverse complement strand
AGGCTCCTCTGTCCTCCACTCGTTACCTGTATTAATGGCACCTGTTTGAACTCTTTATCAGTGTAAAAAACACTTGTCCACAACCTCAAACAGTCACACTCCAAACTCCACTATGGCCAAGACCAAAGCCAGAACCACACCAGAAACAAAATTGTAGACCTGCACCAGGCTGGGAAGATCTGCAATAGGTATAATAAGCAGCTTGGTGTGAAGAAATCAACTGTGGGAGCAAATATTAGAAAATGTAAGACATACAAGACCACTGAGGTCTGGGGCTCCACGCAGGATCTTACCCCATGGGGTCAAAATGATCACAAGAATGGCAAGTAAAAATCCCAGAACCACACGGGGGAACCTAGTGAATGACCTGCAGAGAGCTGGGACCAAAGTACCAAAGGTTACCATCAGTAACACACTACGCCCCAGGACAGAGAGCTGGGACCAAAGTACCAAAGGTACCATCAGTAACACACTACGCCCCAGGGACTCAGATCCTGCAGTGCCAGATGTGTCCCCCTGTGTGGAGCCAGTACATGTAACTTTTTGGTAAAAACTGAACTCGCCGTGTTTGGAGGAGAGTTGCATCCACAGAACACCATACCTACTGCAGGGCTTAAAGTAAAAAAAAAATAATCCTGAGCCTGAACTTCCATGTGTGTAATAAGTGGTTTCATAATCTCATTTTTACATGACGATGGACTATTAATATAGCAATTGGACTTTAGGCGTATTATTATTATTTGGGCCAATAATCCAGCAGTTAATGCATGATTGTAAAGAGCGAAGTCAAAAGGCTGTAAAGCTGTCCACAATTTAATGTAATAAGATCATTTATATGTCTGGAGGAGTCGACAGGTTTAATTTTGTGTAACTATACTTGGATCATGTAACTAGTCACATAACTGTATTTAAATAGGGAAAACTTGGAAGAGTTTGGTGGCTTCTATACTTCACCCCCTGTTTTTCCCCATAGGAACACGGTAGCAGAGGCTAATGCTAACAACATCTTCAGTCTATTTAGGGCACGCACAAAGACTATAAGCATTGGTGTGAACCATTGTTAAGCAAGCTGTATAAAAAGCACACATTTTTCCTCAAGTGGACCAAGACTGAGCACAACCTAGACGTAACCTTCGTGTAACAACTTTTAAATTGCCATTCCCACTAAATGCTTACAGATATTGGCTTCCTTCCCGTCTGTAATGCATCTTTAAACAGCTACTCCAATCTGTTACATTTAAAATAGTAAGTCTATGGAGCACGGCAGACGCCATTTGTAAATAAATACGTTTAGCATCGAAATGTGAATCGAGCAAATGGAGCAAGACAATTATAAGCATCCATCACCTCCAAGACTCATTTAGCCAATTACAGCCGCGGCCGACATTAGCTGACATTTGGGCTTCTAAAGTTCACACGTCTGTAGAGCTGAACACATACGGAAGCCCCGAGGACGGGGACACTCGGGGATTACGGAATGATAATGTAGTTGTCTCATAATCTAATGATATGTCCTCGGAGCAGAGCAAATCCCATTTATCTTGATTAGCACCAAAAAGTGTGTGCATGAAGCTGCGGGAGCGAGGGAGAGGTTGAATAAAGGACAGAGATTCAATTTCAACTTCATGCGATTTACCTTCACGATCAGACAGCCCTGTTTGGTGAGGTACAGTATGCCTGTCATGTCCTGGTCTTGTGTGTCCTTTGTGTCTATAAAAGGTCATTGCTTTGTGTTTGTTATTTTAAATTTGACCAAGATAGCCAGCTTTATTTGACAATGTCTTGGCTTGTAAATATTGATGATATACTAAATCCTGGTTTAGTATTTTTAAGTCTTGTTTTGACACAATGGCTTACAATTTTTGCATGAATTTAATGGTGCTGTGGTGAAAATTGATAAAGACAGTACTCAAATATATATATTTTTTCTTATATTATGCAATGCTAGTAGAAAATAGCAACCTTTTTATGCCACATGCAAATGCAATGGCAGCTGGGTAATCAGGAAGGGCGAGGCGTTTCCTAGGGGGGAAAATAGCCTAGAATTGATAACAGACTCCCACAGTTGTGCTGTTTTGCACCAATAGTCTCTAACTGGGCTCCAGCAGTAACATGGACTACTGTTTGAGACATGAATAAAGTCACACAAATGTTTTTAATCAGGCGCAACTTTTGCATCGTGCTTTCTGTTCATCGTTCAAAGGAGATATCATTTCATGGTGATCACCCCTCTGAGTTAGTTCAAGTTGGTGGAGTCCAAATCTAGCTGAGAAAACAAAGAAGAGTCCAGGAGTAAGGATACAGAAAATTGGGACACATGTGAAAACAAAAACAAGCGCAAGATCTATTTTGTTTGTTTTTGCATTGCCAGGTGAAGAGAAAGTATCATTGAGTGGGAGCGACCCAACAACCTCTGACTTACAAGGTTGACTCAATATAGGGCTAAAACTCTGGTCCAAAATGATGTCGCGGCCCGTCACTGATCAAATAAAACTCTTTACTGTGAAAAAATGCTGAAGATCGTGTCAACTAACCACAACCGCGTACGATAGCCAATGGTCTTACGGTTAGAGGTAACATTTTTGCACATACAGATTTTGCAATTCCATGTTTCACGGAAAAAAGGCAAGTGTGTAGCTGTTGTCTATCTAATGAAAGCTGAGGCAATTTAATTTACTGCCATCTAGTGATCGGATCTGGATCTGTTCAATTCAAAGAACTGTTCTAAAAACTGGCTCCTTTCAGGTCATTTCTTTTTAGGAATCCAGTGAGAAAACTAACATTTTTGAGACCTAATTTACTGAGAAGATCATTTTTGCATTAAAATTGCTATATTTACAGTTGGAATTCAATTTATCCATGGACATTTGTGTCATGTAATCAAAACTTTGGGCCACAATTAAAGAAAAGAGGCATCTGCTTTGCCAAGTTACCTTTCACTGGTAATGTTTGCTCTGCAGCTCTGTTGTTTTATAGCATTTGTACAGAGACATCTGTGGTGTAAGTTTAGACTAAAAACAAACAAACAAAAAGATCTGGCTCTTTTCATATCCAGTTCACATTAAAGAGCTGAGTCGGTCATAAACGTCTCATCACTACTGCCATCAGAGCAGATCATATCAGAACTCATCTTTCTCCTCCTCCAGAGCATTTAGACATCACATTTTTGTCAGGCTTTTCTTCCGAGCACTTCATAAGACATTTCAAACATCTACCACTCAGAATTAGTACCTATAGCTTTGGACCAGCAAAATAAAATAGCACTAAGGTCTTCAAATAACAACTGAGTACATCTCTAAATGATGAACATGTGGAACTATGCGTCTGGACAGTTTGAGAACCACTATTTTAGAATACTAGCATCTGCTCTTCAACTGCACTTGAGGGCTATCAAGCAAAGACATAAAAATACATTGTTTTTTATTGTTTTTGGCTTTCCTTTCGGACATTCAGGCTGTAAAATATAAATGCTTGGGCCTAACGGACCACACAGTGTGAGTGTCCACGGGGCTGTAAAGCAAACCTCCACAGGTCGGTTAAAAAGAATGGATGGAGCCAAGACACATTTGCAAGTTTGGGACACGTCTAGTTTGGCCTGTTTTTGTGCTCATGGGAGACACTACAGCAGTCGAGTGTGAAAAGAGAAAGGAAAGAGGTCAATTTTAGATGGCTATACAAAAGACATTTATTAAATAGCTATAAAAAACTAACCATGCAAACCAACGAAATCATAGAAATGCTGTTAGCTATTTGAGCCTCTTGAAACAGATGTATACTGGCTGGCAAAAAGCTTCCTGGAACATTTATCATTGAATGTTCTATCCTCAAATGAAATAAAAGGTGACGCCAGTCCCTATATAGAGGTATGGCGAGGTGTAGCATGTCGGTTTTATGACATTTATAACATTTCTGTGATATACAGTGAAGAAAGTAAGTATTTGAACACCCTGCTATTTTGCAAGTTCTCCCACTTAGAAATCATGGAGGGGTCTGAAATGTTCATGGTAGGTGCATGTCCACTGTGTGAGAGATAATCTAAAAAGAAAGAAGAAATCACAATCTATGATTTTTTAACAATTTATTCGTGTGATACAGCTGAAAATAAGTATTTGAACACCTGTCTATCAGCTAGAATTCTGACCCTCAAAGACCTGTTATTCTGCTTTTAAATAGTCCAACTACACTCTGCTCATGATTCTAATTTATTAGCACCTGTTTGAGGTTCTTAGCTTTCATAAAGACACCTGTTAACCCCACAATCAGTCAAAAGTCTAACTACCAACATGGGCAAGACCAAAGAGCTGTCAAAAGACACCAGACATCATTAAGATATTATAAGAGGAGGTTTAGAAGCCTTTAGGCGTGTGTCCGAAACCTTACAAAAGAAGAAAACTTAACAGAAGTGATTTACAATTTAACTTGGATCAACTTTAACTTCTAATCTTAATTTCTATTTCTTATCTTAAGTTAAATATCCAAAGATCTGTTCATACTAATGATTTCTGACTAGGCTTTGACATCATATTAATGCAGGGAGACCAGATTTTCCACATTAAAAACTGGGACACAAGGGCACTTTGTGTGGGAAGCCAGATCGTGACTTTTCCTCCCACGTTGAATGGTAAAACGGGCCGATGTCAGTTAAACGGACCAATCAGCATGAGGGTCAAACTGCCAAAAAATATTAAATTTTTAGAAAACAAAGCGCTGCTTTGGTATGGCACTGGTGAAAAATCTGAGACAGGTTGTGTAAAACTGGAACAAATCAATGTTTCTTTGGAAATCCACAGGTCTTGGGTAAACTGGGACATCTGTAGCCGTGGTCGATGGGTTAACAACAGCTGAAAACATCTATTGTTCACAATTGCAATGAAGGCGAATTGTAGGCAAAGATTCTTCAGTTGTCATCTGTACTCTGTAGTTGAAGCGTAGGATGTTTCTTCTCATCCAAAGAGCTTCGTCAGCAGCACTTAGCAAACTTGGACACCAGTGGATTTAATAGAGACCAGTAGGAGGGGTTTATCTGTATAGGTCCCACTTCTCTTTGTTCTAAAGGCTAAACGCAATTTCCCTTGTGGATCAATAAAGTCTACTCTCACCTAGAGAAAAGCAACCTTTGTTGTCAGTCTCACCCTCAACGACCTCCTCACACTTGATCACTGCCCATTACCTTCTGCCGTGAGCTCTATCCCAGCCTGATTAACATGACAGAGAGCTACTGGTTCCGGGCGAAGGATGCTGCGATAAACAGGGGCCAGATTAAAGCGAAGCCCCCCATTCCTGTTCATAGAAGGGTTTTCTTTCTTTACAAAAATCATCTTTTTTCTTTTGCTAAAATCTTAACTTCACTGACCTCAAATGAATGATTGGTGCATGGCTTTGGGAGATGCACAGTCGACTGAAGACCACTAGAGCTTTCCCAACTGAGTAGATGATGACTGAAGAATCTTTGCCTACGATGGACAACTCCTGTACGACTGAGAACCTGCACAGACGAAATGAAGGCTAATGCTACTGGTCATAGGAAATATACATTGAACAATCTAACAAATTCTGAAAAGTATACCGGAGTATATCCAGCTGGGTAACTGTCTGCATACCTTAGCATATCTTAATTTTATTTCTATATTGGAAAGTACTTTCTCTTCTTCATTCAGGATATAGTACAGTGTATTGGTTATGCGTGTGATGTACGTATTGCAGTTAGCATCCCATCATCATGGCAAAAGCAACAAGTTGATTTGCCACTCGATTTCCTCACAATGGCTACTGCATTCATTTGAAAACGTGTTTCAAAATCTCCCAGTCTTCCACCACATTGGGTTATTATGCAGTTATCTGGTAGGTGTGAGACGTCCTGCCTCGGTGATATACGATGCACGTATTTTATGTATGTGGTGACCTTGTCCAGCCCCCTGCTCCGGTGCGTCTGGACAGTTCCCGGGGCACATGAGTTCAGCTGGGACGTGTGGAATCCTTACCCAGGGATCTGCTGCTGGTCAGACGTGTCCAGGCTAGGGGTGTGCTCAAAATATTGATACCTAAATACAGTAAGTATCAATATAATTAAAAAAGATACAGTATAAATAGTGTGGCTCTTAGTGTTAGATTTCAGCAAGAATGGGGAAAAAAATCATGGAAAAATTTGAAAGATTTTGTATCGTGAACCTTGAGATCAGTTACACTGTGTCCGACCAATTATTCTGAACACATGTTGCAAGCATTTAACCAAAATGTACTTGTGTTCTTTATACTTCAATAAATTAAAGATAACACTGACATCAGACTAAGTGGATTAGTTCTCAATTAACTTATGAGCGTTAGGTCCTTGTTTTGTTATTGAATCGTATCAAACAGCGTCAAATTGTATCGAGAAGGCTCTGTATCGAGGTACGTATTGTATCTCCAGGTTCTCAAAAGTACACGGCCCTAGTCCAGACTCAGCCCACAAGAAGAAGTACAGCTTGTGTTAGGATTTAGGATTTGGATCACTATTTCTGATTTCATGTTGGGAAGTTTAAACGTCTCATCCAAACCAATGTAAGTGCAACATAATATTATGAACTACAGTGGTCTTCAGTGTGGCTGTAAGGCGAGACACTGCAGGTAAATGAGGAAAAAAGTAGATAAATTGACTGATATCAAAATGAAATGTTTGCTGTTTATCCCTGACATAAATATGAGAAGAAAATGCGGCAAAATTCCCCAATTTTTTTTTTTTTGCGAAACTATTTTAATAATGGATTGACTCAGGTTTAACTGTATGGCTTTATTTTGTTGATATACAGTATATTAGTTACAAATATTTGTTGAAAGGGGTTTTGGAATATTCTGTTTAGTTTTTAAATAAACTAGTTATTTAAAAATAATGAATTAAACAACTAGTTTTAAGTCTACTAGTTTAACTAGTAGACTTAAAACTAGTAGAGTCTACTAGTAGCTTTGTCTAACTGTCTACTAGTTAGACAAATACACAAGTCTAACTAGTAGACTTGTGTATTTGCATTGTGTGACTGGGATGTAGCAAGCCAAAGACAAATTTCTGCCGTGCATTGCGCTTGTTAGACAATAAAGTTTTTTTCTATTCTATTCTAGTTATTAATGAAAAAATCTGTAAACAAATCAAATTTCGCCTTGTTGCAATTTTATTTTTTATTTTACTTGGCAAGTCAAAGTTACTCAGAATAACGTCAAATATTCTGAATTCAAGCTAATTTTACTTATCAATATATCTCTATATAACGCAGTGTAATAGGATCCAAAATTCGTTTAACAGTACCCATGTGAAAATGCTCATATTACTTAAGTCAAAGTACTGAAGTATTTGTTTCATAAAATATTTAAGTTTCTGTTCCCCAAAGGCCAAAGAGCACCATCCCCCCAAAAATGACTTTTGTGGTACTGACTTCCTGAGTACTTTGTGTCCAGTTTCCCTCACAAGAATCTTATGTCATTTGACCTGGTTTTATGTACAAATGAGAGTGACTAATTCTAAAAAAACATGGCCATATGAGGAAACAATTGTGCCTCGTAACACACCAGAGCGAGCAGACTTCACTGAGCCAGCCGCTCTCATAAGGCGCCAAAACCATCTCTCAATTCTATGCTCTCTCCTTTCATTTAGTTCTTTTTGTAGAACATTGAATCAAAGCAATCAAGCTCTTGGTTCTGTTTTATCCATGTTTTCAAACCGTGAATGGCTCTGGGGTAACTGTCTAAGAATGTCCAATCTGATCTCTCCGTAGACACTCCGCCTCAGGCCTGAAGAAGAATGGTGCACATCATAGGTAGCACATGGAGCTGTCACTGCGCACAGAAACAACTGTCATAAAAATGCACGTTAAGTAACTATGCAAATCATTGTTCGGTGGGAGGGAGATTTTTGTCTTAGGCTGCAGTGAAATTGTCAAGATGGAGATGTGTTTGATGTAGTTTCAAGGTGAATATTGCTAGAATGACTGGGCTGTAACAGAATCTATCATGTTTAATGTTAGAAAGAGTCTCCGAGAAGTCTCTGAGAAGTCTCCGCCGGTGAGATACCCCCTTAAAATCACATCACAGATTGAAGCAACAATCCAAAAATGTTAAGAGTAAAGCAACAATAGCTGCTAGAAAGAGCAAAATGCGTTGATTGTGGTTGCGGTAGTCTGCGCTCTGGTTTGGGTATAGGCTAAATAAAATCCAGGCATTCCACGCAAGGAAACGGGCAGGCATTTCGCCCCAGAGGGTAAACACACATGCTTTTTCCACGAAATTGCCCCTAGTGGCCATTAGCCCAGTTACAGTTTGTTACAAGGACAAAAGTGCAGATGTTAAAATAAGAAACATGTTGGTTATAAAATGAGTCACACAAAGAATAGAAAAAAATCTAAATCGGAAACTTAAAACTCTTCTTATATTTGAATTAATATGACTTTATTACAGTAACTCAATAATGTCTCATATCTTTATGTACTGGTTAATATATACAATAATAGGTCAGATGCAGGAAAGTCAAAAGGCCAACTGGACCCACATTTCTTTGAAGGATTGCAAGAATATCGTCTGAATATTGATATTGGAACAGTGAGTATGCATCAACCCCTCTATTTTCACTGAACTGCTCATTAGCATCTCAGAATCATAAGCATTTCATAAGTTTTGGTCTTGACAAGTTCAATCTAAAGTCACCAGAGCATTTTGCTGAAAAGCTTCCTTTTTCACAACCATCTCTTCTCCTTGGCTAAAATTCTTGCTGGGATATTTCTGTTGTAACCACGTCAGCTGCTACGTCATAAATGCTTTCAAAAATAACACTCCACCCACATAGCCACGCAGATTTCGAAAACAAACTCTTGGCCAGCTGCGAGCACCACCCAATTGCGTTCATCTACAATGGCCCTAACACACATGGCCGTTCCCAACATTAAAAGCACATACTGTAGATCTGGTTCATGTCAAGCACTGCCTGTCTCCTGCTTACGGTAATGTTGGATGCATTATTGATGTGGAGTGGGCAGAAACAGAGAGAGATGTGGTGAGGGGGAGGTGCCAGTGTGAATGGTGTCTCTCACAGTACAGTGAAGGATCAGTGAGCAGAGGATTTCTATTGTCCTGCATTAGTTACATAATCAATCAATAGATGTCGGTGTAATGCGTTTTAAAGAACTGGAGGTGTTTGAAATGTCTAGACAACATTGTTATAGAACTAAGCCAAACAAGATCGTCTCATATATCTCCGGGATGTGGATGTTAGACGCACTGTATGCCTTGCCTTTGTGAAAATGTTATGTTGTTTGATTGTTGGTGAGGCTTATCACCATCAAAGATTTCTTTTGTCTTGTACTTTACCCACATGTGAAAGTATACTCACATTTGAGCAACATTCTGATGACAATAGTTTTACTCGAGTACACATTGAAAAGGGGGTAAAGGTAGTGTAGAATAGAAGACACTTTATTGACCCCTAAGGGACATTTGTTTTGGACTCGGCCACTTTTGCCACACAACACTCAGTTTACAGCTCACATTCGGTACAGGAAATATACATTCAGGATACTACAAAAATATAAGTCCGTAATATAAGTCCTTATGAGTCTGGAAGTCTATTATGCTATGGAGCATCACAGTCCCGCCCACCAGCTCATCACTACAAGCCTCGCTCTGCTGCCGGAAGCAAGAATCGAAAAAAGTCTGTAACTTCAGTTGGTGAACGTCAAGCTCTACCAATCAGAAGCCTCCATGGGATCGGCGAGCATGATGGGTAGTGTAGTTCGACATCAAAATATCACAGTTAAACCATGTTTTTTCGAAAACAAGATTGAGTTCAAGCATACTTTTGTCACCTACATGTGACTATAAGATAGCTTTATCACCACATAGCTAGTTAGAACCCAAGAAAGCGTATTTTCGAAGTTACAGATTTTTTCAATATCCCTATGACAAAAATGAATGGGATTCTTATTTCCGGCAGCAGAGCGGGGCTTGTAGTGACGAGCTGGTGGGCGGGACTTTGGTGCTCCATTGATATGATGTACAGAAGAAATGGGTGGGATTACATAAGTGTTTACTTCCCCCCACTCCTTTTCAGACGCACTAAATTGCCTCATACTAGGCAGACAAGATTATATACAGTAAATGTATTTTCATTTGCTTTTATTAATTTGTCTTTATTTTATGTGTTCTATCGTCTGAATAAAATGAATTCATTCATTGATAAATAGAAAATGCAGCTGGTGCTCGGTGCCTACATTGGTTTGCATTCATTAATGTAATTGATGTAGGGACAAAGGACAGAAAGTGATGAGAAATGATAAAACAAATTGTTTTGCATGGTGGTACTGCAAATGGAAATGAGCTCTGAGCTAAACCAAGCATATTTAGTTGTCTGTTCAATAATATGCATTGTCCTCTTCAAGAAATAATTAAGTAAATGAAAATAAATTGCATAAAACGTGTGGAAAATGCGCTGCAAAAACGCTGGATTTTCCTGTTATGAAATGGCTCGCAGCACACAGGTGTTTGATCGGCTCAGCTCTTAATTAGTGAATGTAATTCAAAGCAAATGGATTTTAATTACAGCAAAACAGTTTTTAGTGTGTTAAGTGCAATATGCTTGTTTTCATTATTTTGGGATTTCAGGCAATCAGTGTCATTACCCAAACAGATGCCATTCATCAGCAAATCATCTGCCGTATGCTGTGCAGGTTTGCACGTATTGGACCTTTACAAATATAACAAAATAGCACTATTATTTGTGTTGTTTCCTTGTACTGTGGACACAGTATTGAAAAACCCTGAATCTAATCAGTAGTAGGTTGGTAGTCTCCATTGCACTGTGGATAGCAGGCTTGTCTAATGGTAGAATGGATGTGGAGTGGCCAGGTTGAGTACTGGAATCTTACTGACCTCCCCACACATAAGGGTTGGTTAAAAGATACATCACATGACCCTAAAAAGCACAATGTATAACTTGTATACACTTTTAACAACATGCTGAAATACAGTGTTAAAATCTCAATCAACATTTGTGTTTTGGATCTGAAAATAAGGGGAATTTTCCCTTAGGGGTAAAAGACGGTAGTATCCCGGCCAAAATCCTGGGGCACTTGAGTCTTGACAGCCAGGTTTGTCCCCGCTGTCGCATAAACCATGCGATACCTGCCGCCCAGTCTGCTGCCGGAGGCAATTCTTGCGAGGCTAGTGACAGAGTTCAGTCTGGAGAGAGCGTTTTGTATCATCATTGTGTTAAAATATGTGAAATTTATGGGATAATATTATTACGAATAAGGCAGCGGGAAAGAGGGGTAAAATACAGTAGTTTCCCGGCCAAAATGGGATACTTGACAGGTATGGTTAAAGCCTTAAGCTGGTTCTCATGCTGAAAAATGTCTAGACTCGGACACAGACAAAAGCAGCAAATAGGAAGATTTATTGACATATCATTTTGGGGATCAGACCCCAGCAGAAGACATCGATGTATGAATTAAAGTTAGTATGGGTAGGTTAGCGTTAGGGATGTCTCCCCCTGGAGCCTGGACACGGGTGGAGCCCAGGACGGAAGAGGCGGCGCTGGGGTGGAGGTGGGTTGGGAAGCGGATGAACTGTGGATGCTGGAGGTTTAAAAGCCAGACCGCAGGCGATGATTGGTTGCGAAGAAGGTGTGGTTCTTGCGCTGATAGGCTGAGGAGGAGGAGTGACCCTTGCAGACGCGCTCATTGGCTGGCTTGTAATTAGTTTTCCAGGTTGAATTCACGCCTAGGCTTCATTAAGTCATAAAGGTGTTTATAAGATAATAATAATATCAAATGAGGTACAGCGACACAGAGGTGCAAAGGCCCAATTGTGCACAACGCTAACCATTTTGCTAATGTTAGCTTCATGCTACATGCTACAAGCTTTGAGTGCCAGTTTATTACTTCTCGTGGACAATATGTTGTGTCAAAATGCTTATAAGGGCCTGAGTTTGAGTTGTATAAGTGCAATATGCTTATAGTCCATCAGAAACAGTCTAATGAATCATAATTCCATTGAAAAAACATACTTTACTAGGCCACGCCCCTCAGTTTGACACAACAAGCTTTTTAACTAAACTACATATACGGTTGCTACATTTATATTCCCATACTTTGACCTTGCCTATACACATGCCTTTTTAACCTTGAATTCCTCCTCTATCCACTCAGTGCCAAGCTTTTAGAATATTATTAATTACCAGGGCATGTGTTTTGAAGGATGGGATCAGATGGGGAGATACTGTGAGATATTTCCACTCAGCGGGCTGCGTTTCCCGCCTCTTCATACGCCCATGGATCATCAGATAAGACAGGGCGCTGACAGGGGGGAGATATGTGTGCTGCTGTCTGCGGATCCCGGGACGTACAGTGTCTCGGTGCCAGCTCGATGAAGAGATACATAACTGTTTCCATATGAACAGAGATGCAGACCTGAAGCTGAAGATAGCTGGGAAATGTTGCACAATTAGACTAAATTATGGTCACTGACAGCAGGAGCGGATATTTATGAGTCGGATTATTTCTGCGTGATGGTAGCTGTTGTTGGCAGAAATGTGCGACGGTGGCTCGGTGGTAGAGCGTGCATCTGCTGCCCCAGAGGTTTGAGGGTTTATCTGCACATTGCATACTTCTGAAAGGCAAAGGGAAGACTATACACGTTTCTATATTTTTAACTGTCAGGTTTTGGGCTGTTTGCTCTATTAGCATAGAGTATATACTTTCATCTGGAAACAAATAAATGACTTAATTTTTTACAATAAGGAGTGTAATTATTGCACTGATTCAACATTTCTCTATGATTACTGTACATGGGGAATTTTACCTTCAAATACCATTTTATTAAATTGTAATTGTAATTACATTGTGGCAAGAACATCTTCAGTTTAGTAGCAGTGCTTAATATTTTGAAGGCTTGTTCAGAGGGATTTTTCAATATCTAATTCCTAGCCTGATTTATTGAGTTCTGAACTCCAAAAAAACAAGTCAAAATTTGAATTTTTACAGATGAATTAATTAAAAACTGGTTTATTCAAAAACTAAACACAATATCCAAAATCCCCTCTGGACAAATTGTTGTAAACAGGGTGTCCATGAAGTCTCTTTTCAATTTAAAAAATGTATTACAAAGACAGTTGATAAGATATCTTGCCAGATTTGTTCTATTGTTATCAATGTTTATCAAAGTTTGTTATCACATTGAAATTGGGGACATTTGAGACCTCATGTTCATCGGTTCTTCAATCAAACATTTCCAGACCGGTGCATGGGAAGGGATGGGCCGATTCCTCGGCCACCACCAGATATCACTCCCTTGGACTTCTTTTTATGGGTTATCTTAATGATATCATGTATCGAACAAAGATACTGACTTGAAGCAAGAGATTTCTGATGCCATTGCCACCATTGATGAGGGTGCCCATGTAGAGGTGTATTAAACTAATGGTGCCCATAAGGTAAACAAAACTTTGACAACCACTGATGACAATGAAACAAATCTGCTTATCATCTGCCTTTGTAATACATGTTTCAAATTGTAAAGAGACTTTATGGGCACCCTGTATATCAATGAAATAAAACCACAAATGAATGAATTTAGACTTTTACCAGACAATACTACTCACCAACATACTAACGTTAGGCTCTTTTATTACACTTCAGGCCAACTAAAACTGCTCAAGGCATCTCTATTTGATAGAACAAAACACTCCATTGCTGCAGCTTTACAATGTCAGAGGTGAGGGCTATAGGCTGTGTAAGAGACCTTCCTTTTAGCAACATAATAGACATTATAATTTAGATTTTTTTAGACCCAGTTTAGTACTGACATGCTCTTGCTCTTTTCAAGTTAAATATTTTTGTGAAGTGGTACATGGAGGGAAAAAGTTTGAGAACCCCTGGTGTAAATGAAGGGGCAGTGGTGAACTCACAATAGTTGCTAGATGTCCAACAAAAGCAAAAAAAAAAACACGCTGTAAAAGTTACTGAAAACATTCGCACTGCCTTCACTTTTGAGCGTGGTACTCTGATGCTTGGCCTGTGTCCCCAGTGCAAAGAAGAAGAGAAACATCAATCTTGCTGCAGTGGTGTCCATTTGAGGCCACGTCTGAAAACGCGCCCCCAAAAATCTGTGAAGTGAGCGAGAGAGAGGCGGCCGACCTTGAGCTTTGAGAATGATTTTTCACCGTGTCTGACGCAATGTGCCCCTTTGAAGTGCTGATTGTTCCGGACCAAAAACACGCCGCTGTCTCTTGTCCATTATGGGGCTACCTCTGATGACCGGGGGGAAACGTCTCATTCTGAATAGAGGGCTCAGTTCAAGTGGATTAACTGCTTTGGGACTCCACCGCATGATGCAAATATAGGGCTCTGTATATTTGAATTCCCTCACAAATATTTAGCTAAGATTAAGGCGCGCTTAACGTCGGACATTCTTAGTGTGGGCACAGGGCCGGCCCACTCATTCATGGGGCCCTAGGCGGAAGTATGTCAGGGTGCCCTCACTATTTCAATTTCATTTTGTGTTAATATTCCAACTCCCCCACCATTCAACCTGGCTATATATGTAAAATAAAGTAGACTACCCCGCAAAAAGACATCTAGAAATGTGTTAAATGTGTAACTCATTTCAAGAATTATGCCAGTGTGGTAAGTTATTTACTCTTAACCCTCTGAGGACTTGGGGCATTTTTTATATACCATCCTCATGGTGCACCATCAAGTTCTTGGACTCTTTATTTTCATAACAAATTGAACTAGTATCATCTGAATGCTATAGTAGAGTCTTATCAATGAAGTAATCAGGATAGAAGCAGAAAAACAACCAAAAAATTAGGCGAAAATTGAATTTCTCACCTCACTCTTTACCTATATGCAAAACATAAATGTATATGGCTGTGGACATTAGAACATGTTTTGTGGGTTCGACCTGGCCCAGGAGATGGAAGATAAAGGCTGTAGTTACTGTGGAAATGTTTATTTTTGCCAAAAATAAAGCGCTCATAGCACTTTTTCATTATTATTCCACTAAAATATGCTTCTATAAACATAGAAGGCTATAAACCTGACCTTCTGTGTGAAATCTATGTTTATTCACCATATATTTACATTTTTGAGAAAAAAAAAATTGTCCTAAATGTTACCCCATAGTTATGCTAATTTTTGGCACAAATGTTACTCCATACTTTAGTCCTCCATGTTCTATATAAACAGAAAACAAGATGCCCGCTGGCCAGAGACGCATTTTCAGGATGAAGAAGTCAAGTTTTCAGACCAAAAACCCCAAGTTTTCATCTGTTTTGAATCCCTGGGCGATTTTGTAAAGTGCAGAGTCAGCAGTTTTAGCTAATGCTAACTTAGCAGTTTTTGACACAAATTCATTTTAAAGCCCCAACCCTCCCCTTTGCAAAAGCAGTAAGTCTCCATGACATTTACACACAGAGATATTTGCTAAAGTCTTCGGCAACGTGGGTGTTGCACACACGTTTTGTGTCTCATATCGCGGACCCACGATATGAGACTCAAGAGGGCTAAGAAAATGTTGTCTTTTACATATATTTTTGTGTTATTTTGGAGATACTCGACATTTGAAGGACATTTCCGAGACGCACAATGCCTTTTCGAGACGCACAATGCCTGTAGTACACATTTATACACTATTGGGGGCCCCCTGGTGGTCTCGGGGTCCGAAGCAGCTGCACAGTCTGCTTATTAGATTGGGCTGGCCCTGGTCTGGGGAATAATTGATAACTTTGACCAGTTTAAGGTGCTGATGCCATGTTTAATCATTGGTATTGCCTATTTCATTGTAGAAACAGCTTGGAAATCAACAATGTTTGTTAAGCCCTGAGATGTGATGTCCATTGTGGTATGGCACTCCACAAAAATTAATTGAATTGGTTCTGTATTTTGTGTAGAACGTATACAATTCAGTAAGGGACAGTGGGGAATTGAGCACATTAAGGATACAGACTTTAAAAAACTGAGAGTGCAGAATGAGTGATACGAAATCTGTTAAATCTAGTTCTCAAACGAAGTCTGCCTTGACAAACAGGACAACTCCAAGTGTTTTTTTGCACCGTAACATCTTCCTTGAACTATATTGTGAGACTGCTCCCTTTTGCCCTTTGCCAGTGTTTGCCTCAAAGCACAAGAGAAATGGAGGGAAAGTACTTAAGAGTGACAATATCAAAAGTAAACAAACACAGTGCCCTTTACCAACATCTGCTGAAGGAGGTCACACCAGGGAGTCGTACTGTGAGCCCATAAATCTACTGTCACCGAGCTGTGTGTGTCTGGCACAAATGTGTGGAAATGACAGAAAGGTAAAGATGAAGTTTTTTGTCATACTACACTCAGTATATAAAAGGGCATTTAGTGTGTACCTTCATAAAGAATGTTAATCTAGGGCTGGGAGGGGGATAGACCTCATGTACAGGTGCATGGCTGTCGGACTGCAATGGCCAACCCTGAACTAAGCCCAGTGCGTTACTTCTCCAGTATATGGGCTCATTGGCTTCTGAGGTGCAGTGAATAAGTAAGTTATATGTTTAGTGTGTGAAATAAAGCATCGGATTGAATTGAACAGAAACATAGACACACTTCAAAAGCAATCTATTCAAGGTACAGGATGATGCTAATTATGCCAAATCACCCACAGCAACTGGGTAATTATGAGGCGCTCAGGAAGAAAGGACAGATTTGAAAGTAAAAGATGCAACCAACAGAAATAGTAAAAATGTTTCAACATGACAAAATACTTTTTCTAAATACTGTTCCTTGAAGACATATTCTTAATATGGTAAATAGATCCATAGCCTGGCAAGCCAGTCTCAATTTATTAGTTACACAGTCTGGAAGTGGGCGGTTTGGGCTGGATTTCAAATTCGAGACTAGAGGCGGGACTAACAAGCCCAGAGTTAACCAATCAGAGAAACACATCTTGAAACAAACAGCAGTTTTTTCAGAGTCCAATTTTCCTGCCGGTTGTTACAGGTCATGTTAGATCAGGGACATTTGAGTAGTTTCTGTTTCATTATGATTTCAAAAGAGTAAACTCAGGTCTTTGACAGTAAATGGCTTCGCACAACCACTAACCATGAGTGGGAAAAAATATTTGACATATTCTATAAAAAATGGTCAAAAGATGTACCCTTCACTCTGTTGTCCTGATTGTTATGTTCGTTAGATACGATGCATTGTGAACTCCCGCCTTGCGCGCTCAGCCTGGTTTTGCTGGAGGTTTGAGCCATTCAAACTGTGGACTCCCAGACTGTCTTCCCATCTATCTAATACATGGAGGAAGTCTGGCCGGCTTGCCAGGCTGATAGATCACAATAATCGGTCTGTTTTGTGACAAATGGCTGTAATTTTGATATTATTCATGCGTAGACAGAAATAATTGTTGTTTCCAAGTGTTCACATTTTCAAAACCCGAACGCATTCAATCATGGGGACATTTGCCTAACACAGACTTTCTGAGCTTTTAGCCACATTATAATGTTCTCTCATCAAAAACCTGGACTACTTCTTTGGTTCATTTGAGCAGTTTTGAGTAATCCTGTTGGTTGTCTCTTCTTCTGTTGCTCTATTCTGTATTCCCTGCATATTGTTGTGCAATAGCCCAAACCCAGAGGCATCTTTCACATTTTTCAAAGCCCACAAACCATCACTAGACCTATTCTACACTCTGTGTTTATCACTTGCGCTTGTATCTCGCTTGTACCATGTTTGATTCTCCCTCTTGCCAGCAGAGGGCATACCAAGCCACATCGTTCCTCAAAAATAGGTCCTTGCACACAGTAATTTAATAATAATAATAATATAATGCATCAGTTTTATATAGCGCTTTTTTGGACACTCAAAGACGCTTCACATGGCATTATTCTTTCACTCCACACTTGGTGGTGGTAAGCTACTATTGTAGCCACAGCTGCCCAGGGGTAGACTGACAGAAGCGAGGCTGCCAATTTGCGCCATCGGCCCTTCCGACCACCACCACACATTCACTCTCTCACTACATTCATACAGGCTGTGGGTGAAGTGTCTTGCCCAAGGACACAGCGACAGTCTGCAGCTGCAGGAGCCTGGATTCGAACCCCTGACCTCTCGATCATGAGACGACCCGCTCTACCATCTGCGCCACTGTCGCCCCAAATTTAAGTTCTACATTTGATTGCAGTGTAGTTAGTAGGTGTTCAAACTTTGAGATTGCATGGCGTAATTAATAATTGTACAAATGCTCACGCATTCTTGTATTTACACAGGATTAAACCCTGCAAAGTGCTTCCAAAATAAATCTGCATATTCATTGTTGATGTAAGTCTATTAAAAAGTAAATGAAGGCAAAGTGCACCAGCAAACTGCCATTATAAAAGAGCACTACATTTATTATTCATATCCATTATTCATACTGAAAGGGTGTTCTGCGTGTTATGGCGTGACCCGGTTTGGCCTGTGGTTTTAAATAATCAATTATGGAGATCATTGTAAGGATGCAGCCGAAATATAGCATAACCTCGGGTACGGGCTTAAGAAAACAGAGGATCTTTTTTATTCAAATAGTTGACATTCATGGGTGCGGGTTATGCTAATGATTAAAGAGGCAATTACAGATTTGGTGACCTGCTGGCGAGGGCTAACTGTGAGACTGTGAACTTTGGGGGAAATCAAGGGATTGGTTCAGAAATCCTCGGCTTTGTGCGAACTTGAT